>JAUUDZ010046615.1:0-10593 GCA_032361705.1 Panulirus versicolor | reverse complement strand
GGAGGCGGAGGAGGAGGAGGAGGAGGAATGAATGAATGAATGAAAAAAAGGAGATTTAGAAAGAAAAAGCTGATGCAACACCGTCAGATTCTTTAGAAATATCGAGGGTCACAACAAAAGATTCACAAAAATCCTTGATAGAGGAGGACCAGAGATGAGTTAGACCAGTGAGAACATCAACAGTAAACCTTTCAAGGCGAAAACCTAATTGGCGATCTGAAAGAAGGGGATAGGATTCTAAGTGTATAAGAGATAAGCACCAGGAGGAGCTTCAAACACTTTCAATGTAAGTGATAGGGCAATAGCTCGAAGAATCTGAACGGTCTCCTTTCTCGGGATGGGCTGTACAAAAGCATGCTTCCAAGAAGCTCGCGTTTCGTTGTGAAGATGCAAAGTGAAATAGACGAGCAAGGATCGGAGATAGTTCTGAGGTTATACTGGCTCAGGACACCACTGAGTTAATAAGGAATACGATAGCAAAGAGAGTGGCTGTATCATAGATCGCTACATATAGATAAGGATGGAAGAGGAGGAGGAGGAGGAGGAGGAGGAAGAAGAAGAAGAAAAGACGTGTTGCTGGAGATGTTTTAGGTCCAGAACCAGTATTATCTGCAGAGGAAGAAATCAGTTCAACACACTTTTCTTTTTTTGAAGGTGAGCTCGACTTTACAAAATAAAAGCTTTGCAGTGAGGCTGAGGACAAAGGCTGGCTTAGACTCAGGAGACGGGAGGAGTTTCCTGGCCCGACACGCACTCTGTCTGTCCCTGATGATGCGACGTGGTCATCAGCGCAAGAACCAATCAGAAGATGAGTAGAGGAAGGAATGATTTACCAGAGGGGAGGGAGTACTCCACTCCAGCCGAGATAACCTCCGCTATACAGCTGGAGACATCCCGGCCAAGGAAGCACCGCAGGTCACACAAGGCAAGAGAATGTTGCCAGCTGCGCAGGGATGGAGAACCACCGAGCTCTCCCAGAGCACCAGGGGCGGCGTATCGAGGGGAGGCCTAGAGGGTGGACGTGCCCAGTTGGGAGTGAAGGAAATAAAACAGTAGCGGAAAGATTCTAAGTGGGAAGAAACAGTATAAGTGAAGTGGGAGGGCGGAAAGGTAATAAGATAGACGAAAATAAATGGAAAAATGAATAAAGAGATTGTGTTGGAAGAGTGGTTGGGACTCGCGTTGGGTGTTTGATTTTCATTCTTCATCATTAAGGAGGGGAAAGAGGGACGCCTCGACTCTACTGGGATCATATCCCGAGTTGCGCCTAACCAATCGTCGTGGTGTACGTTTAAATCCCCTGCTTAAAAGAGTATTCCAGCATAGGGACGTGAGGAGAGCCAGGCTTTGTGACAAGAGGTTGGCCGAAGACCTGCACGCTGTTCAAGACACTGAGGGAGGAAAATACATCGAACATGAAAGAAGAATCATAGAATGGAAAGCAACACTGAGCCAGATGACTTCAAACTTGGGAAGCCTAAAGATGAGAAAGTTCCTGTCCTACAGTAACCATAAACTCACAGCTCAGTACTCGTCTCTGCATGAATAACACATGCGCAAGAAGCACACTCTCAGTGTTCCTTGGGTAACCTTTCATCTCATTACGTTAATGACTCATTATTAGCAGGTAGGAGTCACCTTGGACTCCCGGCACCCACAGTGCTGACCAGCCGCCGTCGGTCAAGGTTTATGCGAGGCCCGGCCTGAGTTTCACTGGCGGTAATCATGTCCTAATGTCCGGTAAAAAGCCTTCAGGCTCCGCCAAGACGGACCCCACTCCTATGATTAGCGTTTAGCCTCATCATTCGGACCCGCATCTGACACAATTCCAAAGTTCCTGAACGGCCACGTCGCTTCGGGATCTTCTCACTGGGTCAGGGTTGTGGGTCCTGCTGCATGTGCTGACGTAATTAACACCCACAGGTCGGTGGCAATGTCAGGCTGGCTGTAAATTGTAAAATCCAAATGCGAGACTCCAAGAGTCCCTTTTTACCCATCGTACCAAGGATGGTTCGGGTACGTGAAGCTGTGAAATACAAGGCGCGAAACGTCAGGAGTCTGGTGGTAGTTCCGTCTTATCGGCAGAATACATTTGTGTCGTATGGTCTTCATACGTGTAATAAGGACGTGTGGGAAGACACAATGGGTCACGGGGATTCAATCCAGAGTTACCGGCGGATCTGATCCGTCTCAATATTCTCAGCAGATGATAATGACGAAATACACTCGCCTCCGTAAATTTAACGACCACATACAAGGAAACTTAACATCCATGTACGAGGAAACATAACTGTCTTGCGTTAATTTATAACATACCACGAAAAGGTTAAAACCCTCATTAAATTCGGCCCAAAATTACTGGCAACAAGAGTGGATTGCTGGATTTACCAGCAGCCCTGGAACAGACCGTTTGCCTTACACTCATCCACCAGGTACATGCAAAACGTTGTCATGATCTTAAAGCTGTTGACACAAGAAAATACAATCGTCTCGCTAAACCCAGCAATAACCTGCACGTATATATAATGATGCTTAGGAGTCGAGCAGCTATAACAAGACATCATGTTCTCAGTGTTGCAGACGAGGTGTGGCACGCATGGAGCCAAGGTTGAAATATATTCAACAAAGTCGATAAAAGATATGTGAAGAGGGTAGGGTTAAAATCCACGTTAGGAGGTAAGGTTAAATTGTATGTAGCGAGACAAGGCTAAAAAAAAGATCCAGCTTAGGTCAAGACAAAACCGGAGACATAAGACCAGAGGAGGTAGGGTCGCCAGCAGCAGATGTAACCCCAACCCAAGTGCCTCGTCAGTAGCAGAAAAATGTACTCCCAGCCCAGGTGCTCCGTCAGCAGCGGAGGATGTACCTCTCACCCAAGTACGTCGTCAGCAGATGATATACCCATAGCCCAGGTATATGACGTACCTCTGCCTGGCCCAAGTACCTCGTCAGGAGCACAAAACGTACCCCTGCCTGGCCCAAGTACCTCGTCAGGAGCAGTACACCTACGCCGAGCTCAGGTAACTGCCCTTCTTACTACCCTTGTCTGCTCTGTACGTAGTGTACTAATGTCATTATCATCGTCCACGAACATGAACAACACAGCTAAAACAATAATCTGAATTTCTAATATAATCCTTACGTCAGTCTGAGTAAACATGACGTGTGTGTGTGTGTGTGCGTGTGTGTGTGTGTGTGTGTGTGTGTTACCGGACGACACCTGCAGGAGGTTACACCTTTATCGAGGCTGTATCACTGTCAGTGGACGAAATGGAATACAGTCTCGTGAGTCTCCTCGAAGAACCTTTCGCTCACTACTGTCGTACACGGCGAGGTCTCGTCGCTGCAGGATCCCCATAAGAGGGGTCTTAGGTTCATATAATTAAAAGAATTATACATAATTTCATTTCGTGCGAAGCTTTGCGGATCCAGTCTGGTACGCTCACTGAATACCGGGGTGATTAAGATGTCTATCAAGGGCATTAATTATTCTCGACCTGCCAAACCTAACCTTCAGTGAAGGCAAGCAGGTTTCCAGATCATTATCATACCAACCCATATATCTCGGTGAAGTGTGGGTCTGTGTCTAGGGTGTGTGATGTCACCGTGGTTGTTGAATCCGTCCGTGGCGATGGAGGTGAATGTAAGGAAGGGTCTCAGGGGCGATGAAGGGGGGGAAGAAGAGGTGTGCAAAGTGAAATATTTTTTGTTTGCAGATGACGCAGTTCTGGTGGCAGACCCAGGAGAGAGATACTCCAGAAGGTGTGTAACATGACGAAGATAGGGCGAGCGTGTGAAAGGAGAAAGGTGAGAGGAAATGTGAAGATAAGCGAGGTAACGTAGTGCAACAAAGGTACTGAACAGGATGGCTGAAGTGTATGTTTGACTAGGGAGAAACTAGAGGAAGTGGAATGCTTTAGGTACTATCTGGGAGTGGACGTGGCGGCGGGTGGAACCACAAGGACTACAGGGAGTCACACAAGATGGAGGAGTGTGACTCTTGAAGGCATTGAGGAAGAGGTTAGTGTCCATTTGGGCAAACATGGACATGTCTAACGGTAAAGCAACTCCAGCAATATAGTGTGGACGCAAGTCTTAGGCCATGAATGCCAAAAAAGACGTGTCGGATATGATATGCCTGAGGACAATAAGTGGTATGGGTCGGGATGATCGTGACAGGAATGACAGTATAAGAAAGAGTGGTGCGACAGCAAAGTGCAGTCTGATTGGCAAAGTCGATCAAGGAATGCTGAAATAGTTTGGACATATGGAGAGGATGAGCGAAGAAAGACTAACTAAGAGGATCTACGTGTCAGAAGTTGAGGGTAAGAGAAGACAGAGGATGGCCACGAAGGAGATGGACTGAAGGAGGCTTTGAGGTATCAGAGCCTGAAATATCCAGGAGGATAGGATGTCCATGGGATCGATGTGGTATACGGGAGGCGACCTGCTACCACCGAGCTTCTGACCAGGGCATTCGAAGCTGTTGAGGTAAACTATGGAATAGTCAGGGGTGTTGGCTGTGGATGGTGGGGCTCTGGTTTCGATACAATATACATGACAGCTAGAAAGTGGATGTAAGCAAATGAGGCCGTTCTTCGTCTGTTCCTCGCGCTACCTCGCTAGGGCGGGAAACGCAATTGTATTACGACAATAATGATAATGATAATAATAACAGTGCTTCGCTCGCACGTATGGATTACTGGATGAGTTTCTGGATGTGTTAGTGAGCATGTGTGTGGATGCAGAGTGATGGATGCATGGATGACTTATGGATGTATGGATGATGATGTGTGGATGATCTTGTGTGTGGATGTATGGAGGAGGGTGAATGTGTGGATGATCTTGTTTATGGATGTATGAAGGAGGATGAATGTGTGGATGATCTTGTTTATGGATGTATGGATGAGGATGAATGTGTGGATGATCTCGTCTACGGACGCACAGAGAACAGTACGAGCCAGTATTAACCGACAACAGCCCAGCTTCCAGCGCTCGTTCGCCATCTTTCCTGGAAATACAGGAGGAAGGACCGTTACCCTTGTGTTCCCCCACTCACCGTCGACTTTTGTATCTCCACAGGTGATACGACGGTGATAAGAGGTGCCCCTGGCCTGGACTACCAGGTCACACGGGAGAGATAAGAGGAAGAATGAGAAATTATAATTTTAATGGATATGGAACCAACTGGTGCATGGATCCAAATGGCGGAAGATTTGTGTACAGTGAGACAGGGTGATCCCCTCACACTAGCACTACAGGGGTGAGGCATGGTGAACCCCTCACACTAGCACTACAGGGGTGAGGCAGGGTGAGCCCCCTCACACTAGCACTACAGTGTGGGTGAGGCACGGTGAAACCCTCACACTTGCAATAAAGGGGTGAGGGATGGTGAACCCCTCTCACTAGCACTACAGGGGTGAGGCAGGGTGAACCCCTCACACTAGCACTACAGTGTGGGTTAGGCAGGGTGAGGCCCTCACACTTGCAATACAGGGGTGAGGCAGGGTGATCCCCTCACACTAGCACTACAGTGTGGGTGAGGTACGGTGAAACCCTCACACTAGCACTATAGGGGTGAGGCAGGGTGAGCCCCCTCACACTACAGGGGTGAGGCACGGTGAGCCCCCTCACACTAGCACTACAGTGTGGGTGAGGCAGGGTGAGCCCCCTCACACTAGCACTACAGTGTGGGTGAGACAATGTGTAGTTCTACAGTCAAGGCCAAGTGATCTATGTACCAAGTTAATGTACGTATGAGATGACGTGTGTTGATACACAACTGGTGTACGTCCAGCACAACGGTGAATCTCCGGGAGACATGAGTGTCTGTTGTGGGTTACGGCTATTCCCTGTCAGTATGTCATGTTCTGCCTTTACTGTTCCCTCCCTTTACCATACCAGTCTACAGGCCCGGCTATGCACGAAATGGTCCTCTGACTGCTCCCGAAGTGGCGCTTTCGGTCGCATTTTAAAAAAGGAAAAAAAAAAAGAAAATAATGAGAAATTCGTAAATACATATCAAGTTGTGTTACCCTGCCACAACATGATGGAAAGATAATAGGCATATGACCGACCACTGGGGAAATAGTTGCAACACACGCGAGAGTATTGCCCATGACGGCCAGCCACATCCAGAATGCCAAGATAAACGTAATAATCAGGGAATCTTTATTCCAGGCACTTTCAAAGAAACCATCAGGTCATAAATACGAGGCAGCAGGATATCATCAGCTCATGAATGCGAGGCAGCAGTATACCATCAGGCCTTGAATGCGAGGCAGCAGTATACCATCAGGCCATGAATGCGAGGCAGCAGTATACCATCAGGCCATGAATGCGAGGCAGCAGTATACCATCAGGCCATGAACGCGAGGCAGCAGTATATCCCGCAAGTTTTTGCTGCAGTTTGCTTGACATTCAGGGAATGTGCTTCCTACCCCCCAAGAGTCGGTCGTCGAGGATCAAGCCCGGAGGAATCTGCCTCGGCAAACATATTTTCCTCTTGTGTTCACCAACGGGAACCTCAGCGTCAGGTGGCTGGGATCATCTGGCTCAGCGGGGGAGGAGGGAGGGAGGGGTTCATCCTGCGAGGTATTCCTGACAAGATTACGCAGGAGGATGGTCTATGGCGAGGCAGGAGGTTGGTCTATGGCGAGGCAGGAGGTTGGTCTATGGCGAGGCAGGAGGATAGTCTATGGCGAGGCAGGAATGCCTATGTGTACGTGTGTGTGTATGCGAGTCTTCTGGTACGTGGAAGACTAAAAGGCTGAGTCGTGGACAGAAAACGGAGTTAACCCTGGCACAGTCTGTCTGGCAGGGTCATCGACATGAATATCTTGGGCTCGAGTGTGCACACAGAAAACCGTGAGGTCCTCCATCAACCATCTCCCGCACATCTGAAGAAGCATTACTTGAGAACGAGTCGCTTCCTGCTTACAGCCACGGCTGAGTTGTCAGACCGCTTGACTGGCGCCCAGTGAATGCCAGGGAACAGAAGCTCTTGTCGGAAAAACAAAAACAAATGATGGTCATGATTAATGACATCAAATGCTAAGTCTTGAAGCTCAAGAACAGGGCAAGGATCTACTATCTATCGTCTTGTGCTTAGGGTCAATACAGTCGTGAAATGCATGTTGATCAGGGGGATGTCGTCCTCGCAAACCCATGTTGAGCTAGTAGGTGATGACTGCTTCAGGACACCCCGCGAGCTGGCAACACACTATCCTCTGAAAACTGGTGTACTGAGGGGTACACAGTGGGTTGACGGGTCCATAATTAACCACCAACTTGTCTTTAAATTCTCTCTTTGCTTTCCCACAAACAGACTGTCGTAAATTACCCCTGTCAAAAGTCCCCACTATGGCGACTACGCACAAGGGAGACCAGAAATACTAGGAGCGGCGGCAGGACTCAAACATAAGGCTCTGAGAAGTTTTACTCTTGCCATCCTTGTCCTTCACGTGAGACTGAGTAGCTGAAGGAAAGTGGGAAAAGATTACCACGGATCGCCACCTGGGTCGCCTGCGAAATGCTCATTTTTGCCGCTAAGGTCAACTGGACAATGGAGA
Organism: Panulirus versicolor; assembly: GCA_032361705.1. Classification (NCBI taxonomy): domain Eukaryota; kingdom Metazoa; phylum Arthropoda; class Malacostraca; order Decapoda; family Palinuridae; genus Panulirus; species Panulirus versicolor. The sequence goes on along the minus strand of JAUUDZ010046615.1, from coordinate 3,022 downwards.
GAGTCCGGGTGAAGGTACCAGGACATGTCAGGCTGGCTGACTCAAGATAGCGCACGTTGCACCATCTGGGCCGAGGACAGACGAGTCGAGGACCATTCCTCCGATGTGGCTTTCCGCACGTCACAACCTCAGGACACTGTGTGTGTGTGTGTGTGTGTGTGTGTGGCTGTGACCCGAGTGCTGTGTCCACATCTTGTGATACTCTTACAACCATCGACCGTGAAGGACGCTCGCCAGGGAGCTCTTCTCTGACCTGACCGATGCCACGAGAATTGACATCGATACGAAATCTTCAGTCACTGTACGAGCATCCGTGTACCTACACACACACACACACACACACACACACACACACACTCAAACACACACACGGGTGGAACGGTTCAGCGGCCCACTGATGTGTGCAGATTCCCGACACATTCTTGATGACTTGGCTTCGAGTAACTGATGTGTTGTCAGCACTCGAGGCAAACCCACCCTCGCGAGAGGGCAGGAGATGGGTCTTCCCTCAGTCGAGTCCTCAAATATTTGCCCTCCTCAGCCTTGTTGTGAGTGTTGCCAACGATCGCCAGTCACTACCATCACGGACCACTCAAGTCAAAGCCGAACACCTCAGGAAGACCGACAGCTTAAACATGGCCAGTATGGCGTCTCCATCTATATAAACAGAGCCAGTAAGGAGGCTCCTTCTATATTCATGGTCACTGAACCGTCTCCTAAAATCATGGCCATATGGAGTCTATAAACTATCTCCTATAAACTATCTTTTAATCATATTGATAATGGGCTGCATTGCAGGATATCAAAATTCGCTAAGGATACAAAGTTGAGAAATACATTTACAAATGAACTTGAACATCTACAGATTCAAACTAACAAAGACAAACTTAATGACTGGACTCATCGGTGGCATATTAATTTTAATATCTATAAGCGCAAAGTTTTATAAATCTTCTGTATAAATTCTACTGAAATGCAAAAGGCAAATGAGGAAAAAGACATACGCGTAATAATCCCTGGTGACCTAAAACCACGTCAGCAGTGAAAACAGTGAATCAAATTCTTGGAGTCATCGGGAGGGCCTTCCAATTGAAATCATCCCTACTCGTGTTCAGCTTTGGTCACTCTTAACTTCAAAAAAGACATACGAGAGAATGGAAAGTGTACAGCGTGAACCTACAAAGATGATTCCCAGATTGAGAAATAAATCCTACAGGAGGAAATTAAACGACTTGAAACGATCTATCTTAGACATAAGAAGGTAAAAAGATGATCCAATACAAGTATCTAAAATGATCCAGGGCTTTGATAATCATGATCTATCAAGTTACATTAAGACTTGATTCGTCTGATTCAACTCGTAGTAATGGCTACAAATTCATGGGCAAACGTTTTACCTCGAATGAGGCGAGGTGCTTCATCCTCAACAGGATTGGCCAGTTAAGAGTGGTTGAAGGCAGAACTATACATACGTTTAAGAATAGACTTGATAAATACTTTCCTTCAAGTCCACGACTCACGTTATTTACGCCTCCATAGTCACAATGATAATGGGCATGTAATTCTCGTTGAGTTGTCTGTATATCTTCTAACTCTTACCACAGTAATCTGTGAGTTCCTGATATCTTCCACTATCATAAATAGCCTCGAAAGGACCCGTTTGAGTTCCTCTATATACCCTCTATGCACCGTCATAAAAGGTATACATACATCCCTTACCACTCCACGTTTATCTTCACATGTGTACAGTTTCGACCCCAGATACGTGTGAATCAATACCCACCAAATGTCCGATTCTTTCTTTGAATAACTGATAACGTTGAATTTCACTTCTTCATCTTCGAAATCAGCGACAGTGTATTCCAAATTATAGTCCACTCAGGGAACTGCATACGAGATATTTCTACGACTCTCTCTCTCTCTCTCTCTCTCTCTCTCTCTCTCTCTCTCTCTCTCTCTCCGGGGAATACATGAATAATAAATAAATGAGAGATGTTTCATTACGACAACACTTACACAAGATATTTTCTTTCATATGAATTTTCAAAAACGCAGCAGAGTTCTCTGATGAAGGACTACATCAGTAATTGTTATCTCCTGACGACTGACTGAACTCAACGCATAAACTGCTGACGACTGACTGACTCAACGCACAAACTGCTGACGACTGACTGACTCAACACACATACTGCTGACGACTAACTGACTCAACACATATACTGATGACGACTGACTGACTCAACACATAAAATGCTGACGACTGACTGACTCAACACATAAAATGCTGACGACTGACTGATTCAACGCAAAAACTGCTGACGACTGACTGACTCAACGCACAAACTGCTGACGACTGACTGACTCAACGCATAAAATGCTGACGACTGACTGACTCAACACATAAAATGCTGATAACTGACTCAGCGCATAAACTGCTGACGACTGACTGACTTAACACATAAAATGCTGACGACTGACTGACTCAACACATAAACTGCTGAAGACTGACTGACTCAACGCACAAACGGCTGACGACTGACTGATTCAATGCATAAAATGCTGACGACTGACTGACTCAACGCATAAACCGCTGAAGACTGACTGACTCAACCGACACACTGCTGACGACTGACTGACTCAACACATAAACTGCTGACGACTGACTGACTCAACACATACTGAGGAGAGCAAAACACTTTCCTGATTGTATGTTGTTACCTTCACACAACGCGCGTCTTACCATCACTTCACATTTTCTTACCACAAAAAACTCTTCATATTTAGCACTGTGAATATTGCTCCTAACATTGCTGCTAATATTGCTACTAACATTGCTGCTAACATTGCTGCTAATATTGCTGCTAACAGTGTTGCTAAAACTGCTGCTAACAGTCCTGCTAATATTGTTACTAACATTGCAGTTTCTCACACGAATCACCCACCATCGCTGTATCATCAGCGAACAACAACTGACTCACTTCCCAAGCTCTCTCATCCACAACAGACTGCATACTTGCCCCTC
>JAUUDZ010046604.1:0-10593 GCA_032361705.1 Panulirus versicolor | reverse complement strand
CCCCCCAACCACAACAACCACCCCATCTTCACAACACCCCCAATAACAACCCCACCTTCACAACACCCCCAAGCGAACCTTATCTTCTCAAAACTAGCTGGCCCACCTCACCACACCCTCATCTTCATTACGTCAGATAGGTTCATGGCCGGTCACTTTTTTTCTTTTGAACCCAGATACGATTACATTCATTCCCCTCTCGTCCTCGGTGCAACGACCTCATCACTGAATCCCAACTATAAATTGTTCTTGAAGACCAACGGTAATACTAAAAGTTTATATAGATTGAAAGCTGCAGTTCTCAAAGACTTGCAAGCAATCACTGACTATGTTATATACATATGTTTTCAGGAAGAGGGAAGGGAAAAGGGGTATGATTAATTTATCTCGATATTCACTCGTGTTTAAACGCGAATGTACAGATAAGGGCAACAACGATGATTGCAAAGAATTTGGAAATTTATGTTTGACACAAGCGTATCATGTATACACATGCGATACCTACAGGGCGTCGTATATTAGTAAAACTAAAAAGAGACGCTTGAAATCTCCATTAGCGAAAAGATTTAGGTCGCTCGGTGCGAATGCTTGCTCTAATGGCCAAACCACCATTCTCGCCCATTAGTAATCACTCACGAGAAAATGATCACACGCCCCATGTCAGCGTCCATGTTTTCAGTCTCGGGCAGGAGCCCGTGAGGGCCGGATATAATCATGGAGGAGCTTCATCCTTGTAGAGTTAAAACCGTCTATGGTTCGTAGGAGGCTTCGACCAGGCTTCGTTATCAATAAACCCAAGTCTGATATACATATTTCAATATGACGTCGTTGGTTAGTTTAACACATTTGGATACTTCTTGTGTAACACTTTTTGTTTTTTAGTTAATCAGTTTTACTTTACTTTGTACTTTTGATCTTTATCTAGCAGATTAGAATTCACGGTATTGAGTGAATTGGAACGATGTAGTAGACACGGGTCGACGTGCTATCAATAGATGGAACCTGGGCATGTGAAGCGGTCAGGGTAAACCATGGAAAGGTCTCTGGGGCCTCTCATTACAATCCCACCTCCAACCTGCTCGCACTCAAATTTCCTGCAAGTGCACTGGCCAATCGCCAAGTAGAAATGAAAAAGTTACCTCCTTCCTCACACTTCATTCACCTCTACTCTAACAACCCAACCATCAAGAATTAAGAGCATTGACAAAACACGTTACACACCGAAATGACCCAACAACTATTGAACAACTATCTTCAACGTTCAGTTTTAAACTCCACCAGGCACAGACCATTCAGAAGACCAGGATTACAGAAGCATCGTAAAGATAAAATGGACTCCAGAGACACGAACTCGGTAATTAACAACATGAGAATGTTATCTCGAATTCCACAGCCAACAGATATAACACACAGGTAAAAAGATCAACTCTATTTCTTCTTCACTTCGAAGGTCATTCTTACCATCGAACTCGAAAGCATGAGCTTCTGACTTCGAAAATCATTCTTACCACCGAACTCAAAAGCGTGACGCGTTTCACCTCACGTGCGATGGAATATGGAGGACGATAAAGAAACAAGATCCCCCATATATCCTCAAAAGAGAGAGATACTTCGTCTTTACTATGTTAGTCCACGGGTAGGATCTCGTTCTTCTGTATCGTTGGTGAGGGGTCAATTTTCGAATGAATATATTTCTCGAAATTCATGCGATTCCATAAAAAGCCCCGCCTATCTATTGGCAACTCACCCTTCGCCAGCCTTCTCCTTTACACTGACATGTGTAAGTTCTCGAGAACTTCGACTGACGTTTTCACAATCTTTTCGAAAATCCATTGAAGTGTTTTTTTCCCTCATTTGATGACGCGGCAATTCGCAATCTTCATCTGAGGCGATGGAGTAAGGATGTTAAAAAAAAATCATCTTGAGGGATAACTGGCTACCGATATTTGGAGCTGTTGTTTTATCTATTGGAAAACTGGTCCTAAAGGCATGGCATTTACCATCTGTTTTATCAAATCATTCGAGGTAAGAACCCCTGAGTTTCCATTGTGATATATGTGCCTTGCATATACATTCTTCTCAGACCTGACCATTACTAATGATATTAATCCTCTCGCTACACTATCGGTCTCTGTCGACACTTGGATCTTCTCCATTGAATTCAGTTCCTCTTCGTCCCCTCACCAAATCTCCTCCATTTATACTTTAACCCTTTACAGATTGTGGATTATTCATGCCCTGCGACTGACGTGCCATTCTCTTCTTTACTGTCATCCCCCCCCACTTCGAAGCGAAGCCATATGCATCTCTTTGAATATACAGTCATTCACCCTTCTCGTTTTCCATGCCTCCTCCCTCTGTTGTTTTAAATAGACTGACAACCTGAATGTTTCTTCTGACTGGCCTGGATGTAGATCACCGATGTGGTCTGCATTTATATGACTTTTCGTAATAATCTTATCATTTTTCAATTCAGTGTGACTCTCGTGTCTCTCCACTCGCTCTGCCCTCATCACTCACTCGCGTTCTTCAGCGAGTTCGTGCGTTAGTGTTACCACACTACTTTCTGAACCCCCCAACTTTATTACCAACTGCCGTTGTTCTTGAAGTACAGCAGGTGGAGCTTTGTGTTGCCTCTCTATCACGCCTCATGGATCCTTTACCCTCTGTCTAATCGTATACCTTCACAGTCATAGATTACGCCATTTATCAGATCTTCCACTCAAAATTCCTAGCGTAAATAGATTAAAGACAAGGATTATGTTATAATGTCACTCTCGCACTTCGCCTGATTACTGATTAACTGACACCATTATGACATAATAATGACATTCTCCATGACATGTTAAGCAAGGTTTTTGCTCCCGAGAGCTGGCTTCTTCTGTGCCCCCACCACTCGCTAGACCACGCAATACTCAGCAAGCTGTTGCGTCACATTATCATTGTGTGGCCATCATTAACTCAAGGGTGGGCCGTTTTGATACCTGGTTCTTTCCCTACACGTCGAAGCTTTCGAACTCTCTACCTTCTCATGTGTTTTTTCCCAATAACTATGATCTAGCACATTCTAAAAGACAGGTGTCTCTCTTTCTCCAAATTTCGACAACACTTTCCCTTGTCTTTCCTTTTCCCCTATAATTCTCTCTATAATTTAAGTCCAGGCCTTGATGTGGACTTTCGTCCGTGACTAGAGCCTTCAACATAGAGAAAATAAGCGCAAATCTCCCAGTCATCTGCTTAAATGGTGTCTAACCCCAAGCTGTATTCCATACGCGACCTCTTCATTATCCTCGTAATGAGGTCACAGACTGACCCCATCGTCTCGCTAATGACACTTTGTGCGCGAACAATATCCCCTCCGCCAGATATTGTCCTATGATATTCCTCTTCCAGTCCTTATCTTCCTCCTACAGGAACACTATCCCCTTATCAGCTATAATATTCCTCCTACAGGTACAATATATTCCTCTCTCAATGACAGTATACGTTTCCAGCTATAATCATCTTCGGTCATCAGTATGTATTACCCATTTTCCTTGAAAGCCAGACACACACACACACACACACACACGCACACACACATAGACAGACATACAAACAGACAGACACAAAAACACACACACTAAGGAATCTAAATGCGCGGCGCGGTTGAAAATCAGTAGGGAAGGTGACAAAACAGAAAGCCTAAAGAAAATGTGACACAACGAATAGAACAAATAACAGAGTTCCTGTCGGAAAGTGAATGTGGTGCGAGCACCCAGCTGTCTGCCTGTGTCTGCGGGGCGGTGTGGCGGACAACCAACATGAGGTGTACTGAAAAGCTACCATGACGTATGTTGCAATGGACAGTCCAAAGAAATTTTCCGCCGTGCTCAGCAGATAACCAAGGAGTGGTCCAACAAACAGCTACGAGAGATGTTGTATCAGACGGTCAATAGAGAGGATTGTGTAACAGCTGAACACTTGAGAGGAGATCCAGAGAGAGAGACAGTATAGACGATGGCTCAGTTAATAACCACCACAAGTGTTGTAGTAGACTATCAGTAGAGAGAATGGTGCAGTACATAACCACAAGTGTTGTAGCAATCAGTAGAAAGAATGGTGCAGTACATAGCCACACGTGTTGTAGCAAGCTATCATTAGAGAGGATTGTGAAGTATATAACCACAAGTGTTGTAGCAGACGATCAGTAAAGAGGATTGTGAAGTATATAACCACAAGTGTTATAGCAGACAATCAGTAGAGAGGATGGAGGAGTAAATAACCACAAGTGTTGTAGCAGACAATCAGTAGAGAGAATGGTGCAGTACATAACCACAAGTGTTGTAGCAGTCGATTAGTAGAGAAGATGGAGGAGTAAATAACCACAAGTGTTGTAGCAGACAATCAATAGAGAAGATGGTGCATCAGATAGCCACGGGAGATGTTGTAACAGACAGTCGGGAGAGAGGATGGTGCACCAAATAACCACGTCAGAAGTTGCAGAAGACCATCACCAGAGAGGATGGTTCAATCAATAACCACGGGAGGTGTTGCGAAAGAGGTCCAGCGGCGAAGGTAACGCCAACAAACAGCCGCCAACTCAGCAGGTAACTAACTCCTGGTGGTGTTCACACGTTCGTCGAACTCGCACCACAGTTGTTGAGGGAGGAGGGGACGTCAGCTGAGCCCAGTAATTGGCACTAAACCTGGTCCCCGGCTTGAGATATATAACACACACGATATATACCATGGTCGATACTGGCTGGTCAGAGATGACACTAACGAGCCTCCACTAGTTTTGGTGGTGATGGGCCTTTAGTCTGGCATATACCACTATCGCACATGGAAGCACTGCTTCTCCAAGTGCCTCCTTTTGTTATTCTCCACATAATCTCTATTGGTATCTTACCACTCGAGCCTCTTTTCTAAGCTCAGTCACCACCACCTTCTAAAACCCTTAAAAATCTTTACCCTCGCCTCAACCATGTAATGATCAGACATTCCACCAGCTGCCCTTCTCAGCACATTCACATCCACGAGTCGTTATTTTGCACACCAATCATTTAGAACATTATGCATTAATACACACAAGCCACTAACCTCACTCACACAGGTTTACGACCCTCTTTCTAAACCATTCAGCTCCTGAAGCTCAGGCTGCGCTACTTCCAGCAGCAGGGAAATGTAGACTTCTTTGCGAGACAAAGTTCTCTCATGACAATGTACTCCTAATGATACAGCCTCGTCAAAGGTGACTTTTCACTCGCGGTGGAACCCCCAGCAGGCGGAGTCCGGTAGCAGCTTATTAAAAGTCAGGAGCGTAAATACAACTGTCACAGTAGTTGTATATATAAACATAACCCCCGCTTCTGCAGCAAGGAAATAAGTCTTTGGGAGTTTTGAGTCGGCTTACTTTATATGCAGTCGAGGCTTTTAAACGTCACAATGTTCATAACTAATGTAACCACCAACTTAGCGGTGGAATAAGTTTCTCAGAGCGCAACACGAACCTAATTTATAAGTTGTGATACTGTGTTACATGTCTCTTCAAGTCTTGGAGCGTTTGAGGCAAAAGTAATTTCAAATATTTCACTTGAAATCAGTTTTGGTGATTGAGGCAACACCAAAACATATATTGATGGAAAAAAAATGTCTATATATATCATCTATTCGAAATCTACATGAATTATTGATATACGAAAATTTTCTGAGAGCTAAGGATGTCGAAAGATGTGAATACAACTGCCTCGAGCTGGTAGTTTTAAACAGTGAGGGGGAGGTTACTTAATCCCCTGAAGAGAATAAGTTGTGAACTGAAAACTAAAAGGTCATCCCAACACAAATGCGGGCAAGAGTGTGGCAATGTGTCTTGCGGGGAAAGAAAATCCATTTTCTTTTTTTTAATGTTGGAGGTTCCAGTTAAGGTCAAAAGGCCACACCCAGGAGAAAGAAAGAGAGCTGATCCATCAACAACCAAGGAGAGAGAGATCGGCCAGAGAAGAAACTAGATATGAAGGAGCAAAGTGAGGGAAGGAATCCAGAGGAGTGCAGCTTAGAGAGATGGGACCTCGATGCCACATCCTGTCAAAAACTTTGGATATATCAAGGGCAACTACGTTGGATTTCTCAAATTTCTCCAGGGATGATGACCAGACATTAGTAAGATTGGAGAAAATATCAACAGTGGATCTCTGAAGCCATTACTCAGATCAGAGAGAAGCCTGCGAGATTCAACATATCTGAGGATATGGAAGTTGAGGAGGGATTTAAAGACTTTGGAAATGCTAGGGTTCCAATCCATCCCCCCCCCCTTCCCCTAATCATCTGTATGGGAGGAATGCAACCATTCCCTATGGTGAACGATGAAATCCCAGAGGTAAAGAATCTTGGCTTGCGCGTGGAAGGATGTCACACTCATGGCAGGAGTTTAGATAGTTGAAGAAGGATATAAGATTTGTAAAAGAAAAAAAAAAATAGAAGAGCAGCAGGCGAAACACAAGAAGAGTGTTGTAGTTGGGAGACAGACCTTGAGTCATATAACATCAAACCTGGATATTCAAAGGTCCTCACATCTTGCAACAGGTGTGGTGATGTTGCAGTAAGCATAGCAACGACCTTTGACCCGGTACCGTGAGTGGAGATTACACTTGAATATGAAAAAAGGGACAAGTGACAACATAATTAAAGCATTGGGTCTCAGAGGAAAGTAAAATATCATAGGAGGTACAAGACATATGGCGAGAAGTCTGGGTGGAATACCATTACGTATCTGGATTTTCCAGAAAGGCATCTGTTACTGCCGTGCATAACAGGCTATCACAGTAAGAAATGAGGCTAATATCACTGGGGCGGTGGAGAAATAATGAGGGGTAGACGAGCACTTACCCCATGGTGGCAACACGGCAGCCATCATCAGCAACAGGAGGGGGGAAGGTGTGACAACAACGAGTCTCATCTTCAGCAACTGCCGCACAACCTGCCGGAGAAACACCATCATTAGTCTCCCAACTTCCTTCCTGCCTTCTGCCTTACTGCATTCATGTCGAGGTTATAGAAAATGGGTTATAAACTTAAGTCAAATAGACTCGAAAAAAAAATAATCAGGACAAACTCTATGTAGTCTACAAGTTCTCTCCTTCCTTCCTTGAGGCTTGCTGCACTCACGTCGAGCTTAAAGGAAGAGGTTTAAACTGAGTGAAATATACCGCAACGATGAGAGATAAGAAGACTATGTACACAAAGAAACGAATGTATATATATCTCTTATAGATACTCTAGTATATCTCGGCAAAATTATACCTGTAGCACAATCATATCATGGTCTTATAGAAGGCAGACATTTAAAACAGAAAGAAACAATGGTCAACTGGTCACAATTGAGCTGGGTAAACTGGCGTGAAGAAAGAACACTTTAGTTCCTACCCAGGAATCGAAACATAGATTCACGAAAAGGGAAAATTCAACCTTAAATTACCATCATATCATTGGTATCGAGTTCTCTTCTTCTACCTAAGTTGCCCCTGTAATACTATACCTGATCCTGTGTGGTTTCCTCTCGTCCCGACAGCCAGACGGATGTTGTAAATCATAACCCATCATAAACCACTAAGTATCCCATACAGTGTGGTGGCGTAAAACCCATAAATTAATCATATCCCATGAAGCTTTGTGACGTTGAAATCATAACCTAATGCCTATCCCATCCCATGCTTGTAACGTATAACACATTAACTAATAACCATTCAGTACAGCGTTGTAACGTATAACCCATGAACTAATGATTACCCCATCCAGTGTTGTAACGTATAACCTATAAACTTATAACCATCTAATACAACATTCGAACAGATAACCCATAAACCAATGACTGTTCCATACTGCTTTATAACGTATAACCCATCAACTAATAGCCATCCAACAGCGCATTCTAACAGATAACCCATAAACTAATGACTGTCCCATACAGAGATATAACGTATGACCGGCGTAGTAATGGCCTATCGTTTAGACCAATGGAACAGAAGTCGGAAAGCCCAAATTTCGCACTCCCATGTACACGATGTGAGAGGTTGTGTGAACTGTAAAGGTCAAGACACTCTTATTAACACTACGTGTGACGTATGTATATAGTGTTTCTTTTTTTCCTCCCTCAGTTGCGGAGGGTAGTGATTAAATTTGGAACTGGCGTGTATAGAGGAACTCTTCAGCAATACTGCCTCTCTGTAGGACACAGTTTTCATACGTCATTCACGAATTCAAGAACACTGAACAACTCGTTGTCTTCCTCCTTTAGATTCATGAGCTATAAGTCAAATCATTTCATTATCCTTCAATTCCGACCTATCTAAAAGCACATCTTATGGTAAGACAATTATCAAATTTAGGGATGCACATGTGGTCAATCGTAAATGATTTTTTTTTATTCCAAACTTTGTTCCATTTTTTTCTTTAAAGCATTCTAAAAAAAAAAATCACATTTACATTTAAGGATGAAAAAGGATGTATTTGTTTCATTCGTGGTTAATAGTCGTGGGGGTGTTCTGATCAGGTGGTACGCTGACCAGCTGTGTGTGTGTGTGTTGTGATAGGCTAAGCACTCAGGTGGTTTACTCGATACCGTCCAGCTGGGACGTGGCCCCAGGTGGTGGGGCCCGTTTCTGCCCAGCTGGGAGGTGGCCAGGTGGTTTGCCAGATACAGTTCAGGTGGGAGGTGGCATGGCATACCAACCAGCTACAAATACGACAAATCAATTCAATTACTACAGGGTTAATAAGCTGACCCAGACACAGTTGCAAGATGACAAGATAACCAAATGGCTCTCTCTCTCTCTCTCTCTCTCTCTCTCTCTCTCTCTCTCTCCTAAGCAAGAGGTAATATATATAAAAATAAGAGATAAAACAAAAAACACCGAGAACAGAGGCTATGACAACGAGGAGACTACATAAAGACGATGATGCTTGCGACTTGCCCGGGATGACTCTTGAAGTTGTCGAAGACGGTGGAACCCAAAGCGAAGCCAATTTAGATTTAAGGAGTGGGGAAACTCTCTCTTGAAATTACGTTTCTCCAGCGCTGAACTCACGACAGCAAAAGTTACCCGCAAAATGAAGCAAACTAGGGAACCGGTCGCTTGGAGGCGTCGGCACGAGCGAAGTAAGGATATTCGCAGGTCGAGGCACAAAAGAATGTCAAATAAGGTCCAGTCTGCGGCTGGCCTTCAAGAATATCTCTCTTCTGAAGAAGGCCACATCCTCTCTGAGGGAGGCCACATTCTTCTCTTCCCGAAGGAGGCCACATCCTCTCTGAAGGAGGCCACGTCCTCTCTGAAGGAGGCCACATCATCTCTGCAGAAGGCCACGTCCTCTCTGAAGGAGGCAACATCATCTCTGGAGGCCACATTCTCCCCGAAGGAGGATGTATCCTCCTTCTCTCTGAAGGAGGCCACATCCTCTCTGGAGAAGGCCACATCCTCTCAAAAGGATGCCACATGCTCTGACTAGGCCACGTCCTTCAGCTCTGACACATCCTTCAGCTATTGAGTAGATAACCCCTCTAACCATATGTCCTTTCCCGGTACATATTAACTCCCAATATATCTATCTTTCCCAACATCCCTTCCCAGCTGAGGGAACTTTCCCGCCATATAACTTTTCCCACAACATATTATCTCCCATTACATCTATCTCTCCCAAGAGACATCCTTTCCCAGTAAACCCTCACCTACCAGATAGCTTTCCAAGCAGATAAACTCTCCCAGTAGATAAAAAGTGTCAGTAGATAACATTCTGTAGTATATAATTTCTATTAAATATCCTCATTTAGTATAAAATTTTATGCAGTTAAAATCATGCCCAGTACATAATCTCTCAGAAGATAAACTCTTCCTGTTGATAACCTCTGCCAACAGGCACCCTCTGTTAACAGAGATATCAATATTTAGTTCAGAATTTTTACACCTCTCTCTCTCTCTCTCTCTCTCTCTCTCTCTCCCTCTCTCTCCCTCTCCCGCTAAATATAAGCTGTATTCTCTATCCATCAGATTAATCAGTCGTGCCTAAAGCAACTCGTTATTTTTCGAAGCGGAAAAGATTTTGAGTGCTTGGCGCCTCAACATGCAGGAGGGTAAGAGCAGTGCGCGGGATGGAGTAAATTGGAGCGTTGTGGTATACAGGGGGCGACGTGTTGTCAACGGACTGAAACAAAGCATATAAAGGAATCTGGGGACACTGCAGAAAGGTCTGTGGGGCCTGTTTGTGGATTGGGGGAGTTGTGATTTCAGTGCATTACACATGACAGCTAGAGAATGGATGTGAGCAAATGTGGCCTTTCCTTGTCTTTTCCTGGCGACACCACGTAAAACGGCACGCAAGTATGGCGGGGCAGCGCCAGGAATGGATGAAGGCAAGCAAGTATGAATATGTACATGTGTATATATATGTATATGTCCGTTTATGTATATGTATGTATATGTGCGTGTATGAGCGTTTAGGTGTGTGTGTGCGTGTGTATGACTGGACGGGGCCGTTCTTCGTCTGTTTCCTGGCGCTGACTTGCAGACGCGGGAAACAGAGATCAAGTATAATATATATATATATACACACACACACACA
>JAUUDZ010046603.1:0-21254 GCA_032361705.1 Panulirus versicolor | reverse complement strand
CTCTTTGGTTGGATCGCTTGTCCTCTCCACCGTTCACAACAATCTCTGCTGCCTGACGTGACCAGCAGATGAACCCAGACCTAGTGTTAACGTTGTTCTTAATCTCTTCCTCTAGGTAAGCTCTCACACTAACTAAATGGTGTGTCACTTGCCTGTAGTTACCTTGTTGTCGACCTTATAGTGATAGTGTGAGAGCTTACCTGGAGGAAGGGATTAAAAACAACATTAACACAGGGTCTGGGTTCATCTGCAGGTCTCTTCAGGCAGCGGAGATCGTTGTGAACGGATGGAGGCAGCAGGACAAGCAGTCCAATCAGAATGACATGCCAAGGCGTCCGACCGGATGACCATCACTTGCTGAGGAACACAGTCCTGCCAAATGCTGGAATCAGTATCTCCTGAGAAAGACCGTTGAATGGTTGAAACATTGAGGTACGTCTCAGCTCTAACCCTTTTTTTTTTCTCCATCCTGTTTCCCATTTATCTCGTTTTGTCTTTGCAAATATTCCAAATCCAAAACACCTCTGGTCCCAAGCATTTCATATAATGGATACTCAACCTGTAATGGTGTGTCAGTCCATCTGATCCTAGGTGTGGTCATTGATGTGTTAGTGAGGGAAATTTCCCTGTAAATACTAAAAGCTTGCATCTTTATGGCCATTGGTTTCCATGAAGGATATATGATGTAAAGGAGGGATGGAGAAAAGAGATTAGGTATCTTGATATAGAGATATCTGGGAGTTTGAGATGCTGATGGAGGACCCATTTATGCAATGCACTAGCTAGGAAATATTTGCATTGTATTTGATAATGATTCACAGGATTTTAATGAAGCCATACAGATATACAATAAAATAAGGGAATTAGGATCAAGTTATATGCTTCTCAAAAATGGTAATGGAGGATTTCAGTTACAAAGAAATAAAGGTGGAAGTAAATTTTCATGACAAAATGTCATGAGACAAGTTCTTAGAGTGGGAGACAGTAGCTTCCTCCACCTTCCCTTGAGTTGTGTCCTTGATCTGTTCATTGCAGATTGAAACTCTTTACCTCTGGTCAGAGAAAGCATGTTGGAACAGAGGCATGACTGTGCCTCTTTCGTCGTGAGTCAATAATGAAATGAACAAAAGTAAATTTTCCATGAGGACAAAGTTGTGTTGATACAAGTTCTTCGAGTTGTTTCCCGTATTAGCATCTAACTGACCACATCTAGAATCAGAGACTAATTATTACTAATTTTGTGGTTACACATTGCATGGAAAATGAAAATGTCAGATATGGTAGGCCAATCAGCAAAAGTGATCATTTATTTCTTAGACTTGATAACCATCTTATGGAGGTGTTAGAATCAGATGAGAGGAAACCAGACTTGAGAGATATAGTCATGAGACTGAGCAGAGCTAAATGGTTTCTTTGCGAACATAAAGTCACAAGGAAAGTACAGAGAGATGGGGATTGCATCGGTTTAGGAGAAAACCTAAACACTGAAGTTGGCAATGTATTTGGCTAGAAAAAGAGAAAATGCAGATAAATGCTAAGTAATGGGAATGGGAAACAGTGATAAAAGATCTTGATACAATTATTAATTACCAGAAAATAAGGTGCAGGAACCTAGGTTGAGGGACATGGAAACTGACAAGATATTTAAACCCTCGACAGAACTCCACCTCACAAGAATTGTAAAGACAAATTCTGTTTGCAGAATATTAGAATGGCATTTCGCGTATGTATTAGGAAATTTCCACCAAGATATTGTCAAAATTAAGAGAACCAAGTTATTATATACAAGTGGCTCAGGCCATAGAATTGTCCACTAAGAAAAGGGTGAGTGGTGACTTGATCACATCCTTTAAGATTGCAAACCAGTTGATGTCAGCCGTGAACAGATCTCCATAAAAATGCAGATTAGATAACCAGAGGATGTAACAAGAAAGTAGGCAAGAAACTTATTAGAAGAGAAATATTTTCATATCCCAGTACTAATGAATGGAACAAGTTAAAGAAACTATTTGCTGAAAATATATACAGTTGCAAAGCTGCATAAAAGTAAATTTCAAGAAATTGAGGCCCATCGAGCATAGAACCTCCATACAGTATTGAGCTATTATCTATAATAACATGGACAAATTTGTACAGTTATCAAGGTAAATCACTATTGCTTGTGCAGAAACAGGAATAAAGATCAGGCAGTCTTGACAAAGGACGAGGTATTAACTGAGTCCCATGGTGCCGCTGGAGACTAATGATGCTACGGGAACGAGACGTTTCTTGGGTTCTCTTGTACTGTTGCAAGTGGGATGACTTACTATTGATATAACCCAATTTGTATGATGTATGGGAAGGGAGTTTTACACTCGTGGTGGCCCCATCTCTTGAACATTATCATACTACTACTTGTGTATTCAGCCTTTAACCATGTCCTTGGTCAGACTCTTCCATTCACCTAACACTCTTATGCTATTAAAGTACTTCTTTACATCTTTGCTTGCAAGATTTTTTGCTCAATTTCATGTTATGACCTCTGGTTCCTCAATCTTCACATCTTTCGGAAAACTGTTCTGTCTTTTAAACATTTAAAGGTTGTGACCAAGTCACCCCTTATTCTTCTTTCTTCCAAGATGGACATATTTAAAGCCTCGAGCAAACACATTAAGGTAGGTGTCCATCCTTTAAGGTAAGTCATGTACATATAACAAAAAGAATAATAGTCCTAAAACAGACCCTCTGGCACTCCGTTAGGCACCTCAACCCATTTGGAGAAGGGTTCTCTAGCGTACGTCGTCTGTTCCTTCTCACCAAGATATGTCCATGGAAGGAGTTTCCCACGTATTTCTGCCTAGCTAGTAGCTTCATAATTACCATTTCCGCACGCAGTACAGGACCAAAGTCTTTCTGTCAGACATTTCTGGGTGGTAGAATAAAATTTTATAAAACGGTACTGGAATGAGATAATGCAATTATGTCTTTCAAGATACCAAACCAATTTAATATTAACAGTTACTTTACCTGGGATATGCATAGTACAGTAAGCATCAGTGTTAGGCTCAGCCAAGCTGACAGTCATTATATGAAGGCTTCAGTAAGATGTTTTAACATATCATGGTATATATCTTATGTTCCCCTGGAGCATTATATTTTATATCTAATAGACTGTGTATCATTTCCTTCATATGAAATCGTTATAGTTTCTTTCATTATTGAAGGAGACAGATAGGGGAAAGGTCTTTTTTCTTATGAGCTCCCTACTATATCTGTTGACACCCAGACACTGACAAGTAACATCCGGAAAGAACATTACAGCAAAAAAGTAATACATTTTGATGCCTTCATTAATAAGTCGAAGCAAAGAACTTACTAAAAAATTTTCGACCAACTTCTTCATTCTATTCTGATTTGGTAAAGTTCTTCTCCAATACTTTATTCTTGATACATTTTTGGCTTGACTTTTTTATATTTTTTGGTAAATTAATCTATTATTTAAAGAATTATCATCTCTTAATCTAGTGTATGTAGATCTGCAAAGGTTTGTGATACCTAACTTAAGATTGGATTTATTTTCTTTGTTGAAGTAATGCTACTCTTGGCTGCATCTATGATGTTTGCATAATTATCATATGCTTCTTCAACAACAGGAAATTCTCACATCTATGGTGCCGAACTTAAAGTAATGGTCACCAGAAATATTGTCCTCCTTTTCTTCTGTGTGCGTTCAGCTTTAATGGCTCTCAGGAGCTTAGATCATTTCACCAGAATCTGTCTCATGTTAAATATACAAGAACTGATAGCTGGAATTTATGTTGCAGATTATCTATTTGTACGATATAGAATAAACTCCACTAAGAATTAGAGTAATTGTCAACAATAGAGCTAGATCAAAAGAAGCACCTAGTCATTTAGTAGTATGATAAAGAATTGGTAACATAATTATATTTGAAATGACCCATTCCCAAGAGCCTGTTTAAAAGAGTTTCCATTTACAGTGAATTAACAAAAATATTAGAGACCTATTTTACAGGTAAAATGGATACCCATTTTAGATGTATCTAATTTCTTTTGCAGAGGTCAAACTAAAAGGGGATACATAAGCGCACTTAGTGCAAGAATGATGTGCTAAGTACAAGGAAAGTGGTGCACGAGCTATTGCTCCTGGTGCACAAGTTGAAAAAGGGTTTAGGGTGTGTTCCACAGTGATGTTACAGGAGGGGTGAGTCGTTACCATAATTTTCAATAGGAAATCGCGATCGTCTCGAAGCAGTCAAGATCACAGGCATTATACAGGAACATGTTGAACATTATTTGAAATTGAAGAGTGGGACTACGACGGCATGTAAGGAACTGTGATTGGTTGATTCAAATTCGAAGTGGCCTATTAATGTCCAGAAAACAACTACGCATTCGTACTGCAGCCTTACAACAAACACGAACACACAGGACTCTGTTGGACACTTTTCAAATAGATAATGGGAAAATAATACAATTTTCCAAAAGTAGTATAGTATTTTTTCTAGATAAGTAGTCATTTAAGGGAAATTACGATACTGTTGTTGGAAAATCCTTTACCGAGCTAACAAACATATGTGGTTATGTGGCAGAAAAATTATTCCTATGTGTAAGGAGAGGATAAAGTATAATTAGTCACATATTAAACGAACATATGCCGATGGTGCACATCTGGAGTCCTGGAAACTGATTATAGTAATCATTGGCTCCATCGCGTTTAGGATTATCATGGCGTCAAGAGTGAACTTGTTTTGCAGTACGAGTGTAGACTGGCTCAGTTTCCGTTCGGAAAACAAAAGTGATGAAACACTGTTTTAACCATCAACAGCCAGTAGGAAGCCCTGTTATTGTTGTGGAAATTGACGAGTTGCAAATTGGAAAGAGGAGATGCGAGAGAGGCCGTGTTCCGAGTGTTTGGCGGCTTTGAGAGGCAATCCAAGAAGTTTTATGTTATTCCTCTCGTAGAACCTGTTGCCCATAAATGCCACCTGCTGCAATGTTTCCTTTAATTAAGCAGTATATATATACGCCCAGGGACAACTATTGTAAGTGACAAGTGGACAACCTACAATAGCCTGGAGAACCACGGATTCATATGACCTTCTTGTGATTAAACACTCCGAGAATTATGATCCACATAATTCCAATATTCACTCGCAGAATATTGTGGAGCGACAATAAGTAGTGGATGTAGCGACCCGGCAACAAGGCCGTCTACTCCAAGCAGTACTTGGCGCGATACTTGTTCGTCATACACTCCAGCTAGGACTTCGTCACTGTCAGCCAGCTCTACCCCCTGCAGTCAGAGAAAAAGTGGCCAGTGTGACGTGTGGCTGAAGAGGAGGACCATGACAACCCCAGCTCTGAGTCTTATAGAGTTTGATTAAGGTAAGTACTCATAGGTGTACATATGTTACGATAGGGTACGTTAGGCCCTGGTTAGGTTTGGTTTAGTTGAAACTGCTTTTCCCGATGGCTTATGATTTTTTAGAACGATCCTGACCTTCAATACTCTCAGAAATCACGCATTTTTATGATTTCCCAAACCCCGGTTCCTGCTGAGGGTACTCTATTATTGCTGGATGAAGAGGGGGAGGGTTTTTTTCAGTGTGGTGAGTTGTGGTAGAAAGGTCAGAATCGTGCAAAACACACATAAAAAATGAAAAAGCGTGATTACAACTTCCAAGCAGGTGGATGTCCCAAACTAATTCTACCCAATATTCTTAATCTTTCTTTTTCATTCTGCTCCACTCGTCCCATACTCTCTTAGACCTTGCCAGTACTACCGGGTTAGACTGCTTCTATCTCTTCATCACTACTTATCTCGAAGCTCCTTTAGTTTATGACATTTTTAGTAAAATCATTCATTCTTTGTGACCATTCTTTCTTTGTTGAGGCTTAAGGTACCCATGCCTCTAATTCCTCACTGTAAATTTCAGTAAACCTCTCAACACTACGTCCTGGTTCTTGGCTACTGAATTCCATTCTTCAGTCTACCTTACCATAGGAATTATTGAGGTTTGTGTAGTTCCTCGATTAGTTATACTTTCTGCCTTACCTGCTCTTTTAATGTCCACTTTAACCAGAAATTCAAATTTGAGTATTACATTATCACTTTCCAACAGGTGTATCGTGTACAGTTTTCTCAGTATCCAAGCTAGTATGAGTAAAGATAAGGTGTAGTAATGCTGGTATATCATTCTTCATCCTAGTGTGCTCCCTGACATGCTGTTGCAAGAAATTTTCTTATATACCACGAGAATCCAGATTCCCCTAGTCTGTCTATGTATAATCAAAATTCTCCATTATCAGTAGTGTACCATCTCTAAAGAGGCGTGTTTCACTATACGTACCATCCTGATTCTTCCTTTGTTGTCATCATTGTGTTTGTGTTCCGGTTCGTTTCAGTTCTTTGAAGTACATACTGATAACACCACAGTGCTCTTCTTCCCTATAGTTACTATTCTCATTATATAGTCTGAATGAGCCATCCTCCACTATTTACTGAAACTTCAGGTTCCCTTTTATTAAGAAGTCCGATCCTCCCCCTCCTTCCCATTCCCTTTCCCTTCATATACCACTTTGAGCGGAAAAGTGAGTTTATCTGTGGTAAGCTTAGTTTCCACCATTCCAATGATATCAGATGCACTGTCCCTTATACGATCCTTGAATTTTCAGTTTCTTACAACCATCAATCCATCCTCATTTGAATACATTACTTTCAGGCTGACATTACCATTCCCAAATACTCCTACCCTATCTGTAGTTCTAACAGGACTTGTCCATCCACTTGCCATGTGTCAGGTCTCCAGTTTTTTCTGACTACTCTTTTCTTTCCTTAAATCTATCACATTTGATGAACATCCCACTGAATTCCACCATGCCTTTCAAATTCTAAGCTTTTCTTAGTGTATCCTGGTTAGATCATTCCAAGCCAAACGTATCCATAACTGGTCGTCCCCTAACGTCTTGGTTATAACCTCCTGTTCTTCTCCTTTCATACATCACAGAAGTCGCTTCTTGCAGTCCCATAGCCTCACGGTAACGTAGTTGTGCTACAGGAACTGGGAGGTATTGCCGAGGTGTTCTGGCTGTGCTGCAGAAGGCGCTGTCGCGGTAAGGTGTCGTTGTATAGGAGGGAGATATTGCCGGGTTCCTGTGATACTGCTCCTGCAGAAGACAGCACGGAGGTCCCACAGAGCTGCCGGAGAGAGAATAAACCGCATTCAATATGCAGCTGCCGATGATATGGGTAGTTGATGATGAGCTCCTGCGGGATAGGGGCAAGGAGAGGGTGATAGAAGCCAGCCACATCAGTTGATCTTTTCAAGCACATACACCAGATGTGTCTGTATCTGATGGCTTAAGGTGGAAAACCCACAGTTTTTATGGCCATGGAACACTGCCCTCGGGTGGGTGATGTATGACTTTGGTCTAGAAGGACCGATGAGGCAATGCGTCACCTAAGTGTATATGAAAATTGTGGCTGAAAGAGATTTGTTGGGGACGTCATGTTGCGTGAGGTATCCAAGTCATTCACATCATATAGATTGTGATTCTTTTTTTACCACAAACCTGGTGACTGTGAGAGACGTGGGATGTGCGGTTTCCACACCATCTGGACTGATTTTTTTTACCACAAACCTGGTGGGTTTAAAGGAGACTTGGAATGTGCTGTTTCACAAGGCACCCAGGTCCTTGACGGGATGGCACGTGGACTTAAAGGTTTTGTGGAGGAACGCATACGTCATTACACCATCTTAGAAAGGGCATGTTACACCTGACTCAGTATCAGCATAATTCTTGTGCTTGCTATTGCATCCAATCTTTCAAGCAAACTCAATGATGACGCTGCATACGTAAATATTAACCATAACCTGGAGTACTTGCTAAACATTTTTTTCTTTATTTCAGTAATTCTTTTGGTAGTTTTTGGAAATATTTTACTTGCAACAACGAATGAGATATGAAAGTCCAACAAATTGATCTAATTTCTGAATATGACTGAGTTGCACATCACCTCTTAGCAGTTCACTTACAGAGGAAAATAAGCATTTCTAAAATTGAATGTCACTGTTCATCCGTTTCATCTTTGCCCGTAGACACGCATTTTAAATAGAAAATATTGTTTAACTTTATGCTTAACATTTTTCAGTTATCAGAAGAAATACACATGAAAAAATCTAAAGATATACGAATGAGCAGAAGGAAAAGTTGGGGTAATGCAGTGTACAAATTTGGTAAAATGTATGGCCCAAGTGTTTGTTTTCATCTAAATGTGAAGGTGTAGTGACAGTGGCAATAATTGAGTACCGTGCAGCGCATCATTTATTTTGCATGCGTTTGATAGCGTTTGCCTCAGTTTGTCAGACTGATTTTCGCTTAATAAGTAACGAATATGAGGAAGATATAAATAATATTATTAAAATTTGATATGATAGGAATTAGAAAGAAACTTTCTAAAATCATAACATAGTCAGCAAACATGGCCGGTCGGGCGCATGTTGACGATTCTGTTATTGAAAGACGTTTACGGCCTATTTATGGTAAGATTCACTTCCAGTTTAATTTTCAAGATTGATGAATGTACCATTGTATGTATGGGACTTGCAAGTAAAGGATTCATGTAGCGACAAAAATTCTTTGACTACATGATACTAACACTCTTTGAGTACAAAGTCAGCTCAGGGTAATATTTTGTTAAGGACGACGTTATATTGGAATGACCGTTGCATTTTGATATTTGATCTTGTTGAAGGTGGCCTATCAGATGAGTAGGGATTTACGGAATTATGTGTTCAGCCTGTTGAACGATATGTTCTGAGACAGTCTGTTTCATGTTTACAATTTTTACTGAATGATACAAAAGATTTCATATATTTCTGAAGGAAGACATGAAAAGTTTCAGTTTACTTACACGTTGAGACTAACCTTGGAATGATGATTTTGTTAAAAGCTCACTTTAGCTCTGCATCAAAGCTAGCTTTTGGATGTGGCTAGCCACTTCTGTTTTAAAGTGAAATTTCAGAATACGAACGCCCGTTTTTTAGATGCTCTAATATAAAGTAATGTATTTCTTACAATGCCTAGAGTTGACATTGAATGTGGGATTTTAAGTGTAAAACATCTAACTCCATCAGTTAATTTCTTGGAAAGTGGGCAGGGCTTTGAAGTAGGGGGAAATTATGGGGTAAACGCACTAAAAATGGACAATTGACAGTGTAACGAATGTATAGGTAACACTTGTCCAAATCTAGAAAATATTTGATAATCAGGAAGAATTCCTGTCTTGTCCTGGCATTTTCTAAAAGTCACCATCCTGTGGAAAGCTGGTAAAAGATATTTATCTTGCACTTGTTTGGATTCTATAGAGGTTTATTTTGTTTTGTTGACATACATATTGATTAGAGTTGTGATACAGGAAAATTGTGCTGTTGGGTCCAGAAATGCTTAATTTTCTTTATTAATGATGCATTCCAGTGAATGCTGCCACTCATTCTTTTTTTGTAACTTTTTTTTCTGAGTTTCGCACATTTGTTGGATGAGTTCTGGGAGCTGTAAAGATATAGGTATCAAATTGATTCTAATGTGATCTGTCCCACACAGGGCTACTTTCCTGTATCTACAGACATTTGAACTTGCAGTTTACCTCTTTAATGAGATGAATCTTAGCACTGCTAAGTAGAGACTGTGTTTTGATAATGTATTTTCAGCAATAATAGCACCCACAAAACATTTGTAGCATGAAAACAGGCAGATTATATTATTTTTTATATTGGTATTTCACACTTTGTATCACTTAACCCTTTATTTTACCTTTTCTTCATTATCTTACCACTAACCTTATTTATTATGGAAAGATAAATTTTAAGGATAAGAAATAATGTAGCAATAATGATTGCAAAAGAGTAGAACTCATAATAAACCTAGAGAATGTGCATCTGGCTTTATTTATATTTCTGTAATTACAGAAATACCTTTGGAGGGTAAAATTCTGTGTTTGCTTGGTGTCATATTTTGTTTTAGGAAATGGCTTCATATGATGTTTAACTATTTGGATGATAAATACCAGGTAGTGACTTATTACTTTTTTTGAATATCGGTGTTACATTAGTAAATTTCCATTCATCTGGAAATTTTCCTATAGCAAGTGATTTATTGAATAGGCAGTCAAGGGCTTAACTGTCTCGTATTTCATCTCTTTTTTTTTTTTTCCTTGGATGAAACTAATTAGGGCCTACCATTTAATCTATTTACTTTAAGTTTATTGTTTATAACATGTCTTCAGGTTTTATGTCAGTTTGTTGAAGAACGTCCCCTTTCTTTCCAATGAAACTAGATTTGGGATGTGGGTTGTGTCTTTGATTGTAAATACAAATGTAAAAAAGTAATTTAAGATTTTTGCCTTGGTTTTATTGTCTTTAATCATTTCACCATTTTCCATAATTAATGGACCAAATGATTTAGTATTGACTCTTGCTTCTGATATAACTGTAAAACTGCATAGGGTTTCTTTTGCTATTTACAGCAACAAATGCTTCTTGTTGATGTATACTTCGCTATATAACTCTTTTACTTTCTTTGTGCGAATTAACTTTATCATGTTGGTTATTGGTCTTTTTGAATTTCGTATGAGCTGCTTCTTTAGGCAATAGGCACTTTTTTATTTCACTGTTCCACTACCTTGGCTTTGTTTTTGAGATGGACCATTTACAATGTATTGGCATGTACATTCCTCCCTATTGCTTTGAAGGTTTTTCTGAAACTTTCCCAAGCTATGTTCATGTTGTTTTCACTTACCCTATCTACCTAGGTTTGCATGTCAGGAGCATGTGAAGATCATTAAAATTTGCATATTTAAAATCAGGTATCTCTTCACAAACTATCATGTTGACCAGTGATACAAGCTGTGTTGAAATCGGCCTCAAAAGTAATTTGTGTAATGATCACTTTTACCAAACTTTTCTCTTCAATGTTATTGACTGTATCCACCTTTGTAGTTCAAATTAGATCTAATGTAGTCTCATCATGAATAGGTTTCTTGTCTAAGTGGATTAGGTTGCTATCAAGCAGATTTAGGCAAGAGTCCATGCCTTAAGCTACTGGAAAGGGATTCTTCCCATTTAGTTACTGGTACGTTAAAACCTCCTACTATGATACAATCTTCTTCATTACAAATTTCTGCTAACTAATCATAAAATCTTTCGTCTACCTTTGGTGTTTGTGCAAGGGGCCTATAAACCAGTGCTACTGTTATTTTTTTATGAACTTTATCTTTAATTTATACGGTAATGAAGTCAGCATTCTCAATGGCTTCAGCATTTTTTCTATAGGATTTAGATGAGCTCTAACACAGTGCAAGACACTGCCACCTACTTTGTTTTCCCTGTCCCTGTTGTACAGGTTGTATACCTAGGAAATGAGTATTCAGCAAGGAAGTCACTGTTGTTTATATCTAACCAAGATTTTGGAATAGCAATCATGTCATAATTTCCTTCCAACGCTTTTGTCTCTAACTCTTGAGATTTTATTGCATATACTCTGACCGTTAGCATAGAATATTTTTAGATGAAGGCGAGACCTATTTCAAAGGGTGCTTATACAGGTGGATGGGTTTACTCCTCACAAGCAACATTTTTTTACCAAAATACACGTTCACTCATTAAGGATCCTACCAAAATGTGCAGCTCCCATTGTATTCAGGTTTAGTCCTTCCTTAATAAACATCAGATTGCATGTAGAAATGCTGCCACAATTTTATGCACTCCTGTCCTTCCTGAAAACAAAGGTTCAGTAATCTATTATTTAAAGTGAATGCCCTGCTAAAGAAGGTGTTCCTAGTGCTGATCCTGGGAAGAACTCCTGAAATCACAATATTATCTATTTCACCTCGGAAGTTTCGAATGAGCTGGAGATATTTCTCTAATCCTTGATATTTCCTTCAGTACATGGCAAAGAACAAAAGTATTATAATTAGTTCCACAACAGACCTCATTTAAAGCGTTGGCAGCATCATCTACACTAACACCTGGAAAACAAAAACATTTATGGCGTAAAGGGTTTCTGGCTCCAAATTCCTCCTGCTGTCCTCAGATCATGGAGTTTCTAAAGAGTCATACTTTGTGTTTTTTGTCCTCAGCATCATTCAAAGCCATAGATTTTTTTTCTTTTAATTATTGGCATCAGTGGGAAATGTTTACAGGGTTTTGCTCCTCATCACACTACCTGGAAGAGTTTACTTAGTGAGAGAGGGATTACCTTTGAGTATTTCAATACCCACAGTGCTGCTTCCTAACATTGGTGGCTCACACCCTGATGCTCTTTGCAAGCTGGATTCAATGATGTCCTGTAATGCAATTACCCTATGTTTTAGAACAGTAATTTTTTTCAGTAGCTGCAGCCAACTTTTCTTTCAAGGCTCTTGTCTGTCCAAGCAAAACCTGCAAATATAAGGCATTGCAAGATTATTGCAAAACAGAATGCCAAACATCCCACTGCATACAGAACACTGTTGACCTGCTGGCATGCTGAAATAGTAAACAGAAATTTTATATTATCAAAAGTAAGGCTTAGTAAGAAATCACTGAAAAGACATTATCTCGTAAGTTAGACTTATGAAAGTTTCACTTCCCCAGAAATCTTCACAGTGTTTCCCAAGCACGTGTATCTGCGCAGTGTTTCCCAAGCACGTGTATCTGCGCAGTGTTTCCCAAGCACATGTGTAGGGGTATTTATTACTTACTTTTACTTCTGGAAATTTATACCATACCCATTTCAGCACACTCTTCAGCTTTCTCAACCTCATTCTTTTTATTGCCACTCCCCATTCTTGCCATCTTATTACTCAATCAAACCACCTTACACCACATAATTGTCCTCAGACAATTCATTTCCATTACTTCCACCCTCCTCTGCACATCTTCAAATATAGGCCATGCCTAACATCATTCATCATTGTTGGGACTACTGTACCTTCACACATAACCATTTTTGATCTTGGTCTTTCCACACATCCTTCAATGTTCCGAGACCCTTTTTTCCCATCTAACCCACCCTACGACTCACTTTCATGGTTCCATATTTATTTTATTTATATTCTATTATACTTATTTGCTGTCTCCAGCGTTAGCGAGGTAGCACAAAGAAACAGACGAAAGAATGGCTCAACCCACCCACATACACATGCATATATATAAATGCCTACACACGCACATATACATACCTATACATTTCGATGTATACATACACAGACATATACATATATACACATGAACATATTCATACTTGCTGCCTTCATCCATTCCTGTCACCACCCCACCACACATGACAAACAGCACACACACACACCCGTGCAGGCGAGGTAGCGCTAGGGAAAGACAACAAAGGCCACATTTGTTCACACACAGTCTCTAGCTGTCATGTGTAATGCACTGAAACCACAGCTCCCTTTTCACATCCAGGCCCACAAAACTATCCATGGTTTACCCCAGATGCTTCACATGCCCTGGTTCAATCCATTAACAGCACGTTGACCCTGGTATACCACATCGTTCCAATTCACTCTATTCCTTGCACGCCTTTCACCCTCTTGCTTGTTTAGACCCCAGTCACTCAAAATCATGGTTATGCTGCTGTCTTACTTATGTAAAAGTTACAAAGGATGAATAGGAACAGATGAGGTGAACATAGAAAAATATATACAAATTAATAATGATGTTTGCAGTAGCTAGGATTAGACTGCTCATGGCAGTCTTTAAGGGTATTTCTAAATATATTTTTTTGTTACCAGAAGCAAAATGTCTATACTGTGCGTTATGTCCTTGACATTAACATGTCAATAACTGTCCTCAGGGCACTAAGGAAAGAGTTGGGTGTGTTGGATCTTTTC
The DNA here is from genome assembly GCA_032361705.1 of Panulirus versicolor. Lineage (NCBI taxonomy): Eukaryota > Metazoa > Arthropoda > Malacostraca > Decapoda > Palinuridae > Panulirus > Panulirus versicolor. The sequence continues at coordinate 7,366 of JAUUDZ010046603.1, read as the reverse complement.
TAGCTGCCTTGACTCACATTGCTTGTACTGTGGAGGATAATGAACTTCTGTGCCAAGCCATCCAGCACACACTCCCTTGGTGTATGGCACAACACTTTAATACCAGACTGTATGCGCAGGTGAGTTACAGATACTTTTTTTTCCTCAGAAAGTTAATTGGCCTTAATGATGCCATCACATATGTCTCATGAAAAGCATGATTTTGAACTAGACTTCACCTCTTGCCCAGTCCTCCTCTATTTAAGGTTTTTCCCGGTGTCCACTGAAGTTCAAGACAGACCAGATTGTCAGGACAGTTGTATGGTGCAGCTGTGATGGATGGATAGAGTAATGGCTTATTAGAACTTAAGGCAGGATTCTAGAAGTAGTCGGTAGGAACATTATGTAAGAGCCTCTAAAAACTGCATGCTAGAGTTTCTCTCTGCCTGTTAAGGAGAGAGGTGCTAAATGCCAAGAAGTGACACTGGAGTTTACCAGTTTTGGAGACTCTTTTGCTTTGGCCACTCACTTAAAGGAGCTCCCAAAACGAATGGGCACACAGCAACCCCCTTGAGAGAGCCCCCAGAAGAAACAGGCAACTGAGATACAGATAGATAATTTCTCAAGCAGATATTCAATGTGACTTATAATTATATTGTTTGCCTGCATTTATTGTTGCATTCACCTACCATGTTGACTACATTATGTGGTTTTCTTGGAACTGCCTGATGGAGAGCTTCAAAATTTTCTTTCACAAGTGCAAAGCCAGTATTTTTAGAATTTTTATTCAAGTTGTTGAGTATATGAAATTGAAAATTATTATTTTTCCTTTGTTATCAGGTATCTTTAAGGAAAATATGGCATCATTGTGAAGTAAAACAGATAACAGCAGTTCTGGAGAAATATGAACCAGTTCAACAGTGCCTACAGTTTGTCGCACAACAGGGCAATGCTGCTCGAAATACTGTAAATATGCTGAATGATTTTTATTTCAAGGTCTTTCATCCAATACAGCACTATAGTGTTGAGGTAAGCTTGCAGCTTGATTTTTTTGATTAAAAACTGTCTATGAAAAACCATAATGTTCAGGATATGAATAAAATTTTGTGTAATGTGAAAAGGTAAGAGGACAGGGAATCTACCTCAAGGGAACTGGGTATCCTTACATATTGCTAGCCTGGAGAGTTGGGGACCCTTGCTCTGCAAATTTGATTTCTGTAAAAGTTACATTCACTTGACCCACTTCATGTAAGTGTGAGTTATGGTAATGGGTATGAGATAAGGATTTCCTTGCTAAACAATGTAAACTACTTTCTTTTATGTAGTTTTCTACTTCCTAATCAGAGGCAGCCTTGAAAGCACGAAAGGTTAGCTAGTTCAGGGTTTTGGACATGCTGGAATTAGCAGCTCTGTATACACCTTTGCCTATGTTTTTTCCACTCAAACTCACTTCAAATAACCTGTATCTTTTCACTGCTAAACCTAATATCCTTGCTTTTATTCATATTTACTCTTTGGATATCCCCTTTTACACAGTTTCCCAAATTCATGCACCATCTTTTGCAGCCTTGCACTTGAATCTGCAACCAGCACTGTATTGTCAGCAAACAACTGACTCACCAAACATATACAATGAATCTGATGAATTCTTGTCAACTTACAATGAGTTTTAGTATAGCAGTATAGCATTAATACTAGATAACTTACCAGATGCCTGATATGTGGTACCCTTAAGTTTAGGCCATTTGTTTGCAATGACCCATCATTAGTGCTTAGAGTTGATTTTGTCTTGTTCACTAATTAGTCAGTTCTCATGAGATCAGTTTACTTACCAGTACTCTGTATTAGCAGAACAGTGATGAACTTTGTTATTTCACAACAGACAATCCTACATGACCTGCCATGTTTATCATTGTTGGCTGATGATGAATGGTTAACAATGGATTTCCTTTTGGATGCTGTTGATACGAACAAGTTTCCCATATGCAGTGACCTGCCTATCCGCAACACTGACAATGTTCTGGCAGAGTCACTACCAGCTCCATGGGTCATAAAAGCTGCAGGTGAGTGAATATTAGTTCACTAGTTAAAGCTTTTCCTCAGATTTTTTTTTGAAAAATTTCATTGTAAAACTACATGCCAAGAATTATCACTTAGTGAACACCCTTATAATTCACATGTAGTGCAGTTGTAATTAAACACTTAAAAAATTTCTGTTGTGGCTAGTATGCAGAGAAATTGCTTTAAAAATGTAACATATCCTTAACAATTATAGGAAATAGAGGAATATGAGTGGTGTGAAAAGCTGGGAAATGAGAAAGCTGAACAGCACAAATGAGATATAGAAAAGAAGGCAGAGTTAGTTTCTATACATATCAGTTCAGCTCATCATTTAGCTAATGCTTAGTGCTGATTATGTCGGTTTGATTTGGTCATTTGTGATAAGGGTAGGTTGGTGTTCACTCTGAAACTTTTCTTTTTGATATTATACTGCTTTACTGGATGCCATATTTATAGGTGAGACTCTTCCATCAGAAGAAAGAGATGGTCCTTGTGAACCCATTCACAATGTGCAGAAGAAGATCACTCCATGGAAGTCAATGTTCCCAGAGATAACTGCATCTCTAGATCTTCCTAAGCAAGTAAGTTCATTACATAATTGTCAGCAAAAGTATGATTAATAATATTCAGAGATATAATGCACTTTACTTTCTAAAATATATGTAGTTCTGTAATAGGCAGTCCTGAAATGCTATTCTCTCTGTCTGTATCTCATATGTCCATTCCCTCTTGGGTTGGCCATGGTAAAAGTCTCCATAGCTGGTCAACCCTAGTGCCACTTCTTATTGCCTCACCCTTAACAGTCCATTGGTAGAGGGCAACTTTAGTGCAGTGTTTCCAGAAGCTCCTACCTGATGTTCTTACCAACTACTTCCATGTAATTTTTTTTTTCATGCTTGATCACTATTTCCTGCATTAGTGAGGTAGTGCCAGGAACAGACAAAGAAAGCCGTGCAAGGAATAGAGTGAATTGGAGTGATGTGGTATACTGGGGTTGACGTGCAGTCAATGGACTGAACCTGGGCATGTGAAGCATCTGGGGTAAACCATGGAAAGGTCTGTGGGGCCTGGATGTGGAAAGGGAGCTGTGATTTCGGTGCATTACTTATGCCTAAATTTCATTGGTATAAGTAGTTTGTTATTTTGGTTGTGATGAAGCTGTATTTGGCTAATCTGAACTAATTTTTCAGTAATTCATTTTTAGAGCTTGGAGGGTAATTAAGATTTTTAAGTGTTTTGTAATACAGCTATTTGGCAACTAATACCAGCAGATTTAAGATATGCCTCTCTTGTTGCATATGGATAGAGGTGCTTGTCTTTGAGAAATATGTTAACTGCCTAAGGAAACAGAAGGTGGAGGGGGCAGCCCTTTGAAATGTACCTGAAAGTATTGTTAGAAAGAGAATGAAATGTGCTCTTGTGATGAATTGATGGCTGATTAGATGATTGTGATTGAAATTATTGGGTCATTAATATGACTTCTACAGCTGGTAAGGCTTGTTAAAGGGTATGATACTCCTAGCACTAAAGAATGTAAGACTTTAGGTGAAAAAGAACCAAGTGCAGAATTATTAGTGAAATGTTTGAGTCAGTGTGCTCTGAGTGTATGCTGTCTTAAATATAATGGATGGTTCAGCAGTACATATACATTAAAACATGAATTGAGAATTAAATTTTATGAGATGACACTGAAATCTTAAGTCACTGCTTTGTGGAGTGAGAGAATGTAATCAAAATTGATTTTTTCCCTACGGAAGGAATCATGCCGTGGTCAAGGAGGTTTGATCCTTGTAGCCTCTCTGATTGACAAGCCTACAAATCTAGGAGGTTTATGTAGAACATGTGAGGTCTTCAGCATCGAAGAGTATATCGTACCATCCCTTACTGTTTTGGAGGACCAGACCTTTAACTCACTTTCTCTAACAGCCCAACAGTGGATACCCATCCGTGAGGTAAGTAAAGTATATCCAGGTATCCTCCTGGTAAATAGATGGTTATAATCTGATGCAGAGAATAAGAGTATTGCAAACCAATGCTGAAAGAAATATGTGAACCATTAATGAAAATACTTGCATTATGAGGTAGAACCAAGAAAGAAAGAGAGCCACCAATCAAGAGTAGGTAAGTGTATAGGGAAATTTTTTCTTTAATATTTAGTCTAGTAATAACAAATTGTAACTTTTGAACGTAAGATGTAAAGAATGAAAATGGCTAAAGGAGCTCAGAAAGGAGCAGTAAAGACATTAGTATATTCTATAAAAGCAAATGAGAGGCTTTCAGAAGAGACCTTATGAAAATGTTGTTTTACTGTAAATGTGAGAACCACAAAAAAACTAATAATGATGACTTCATACATGTAAAGAAGACAAAACATCAATAATTGTTTCAGGTATTGTTTCGTAAAATTTAGATAGAAGTGAAGCATGATTTTGTAAAGCAAGAGGAGTTTTTATAGAGTGCAATGTAATTTGCTGAATTTTTGAAGGAAATTTCAAACCCACAAGAAGTGTAATCACCCTTAGACCTGAGGGACATTAATTTTTCCTTCAGACTTGAGATTTCTTTTACTTTTGTTGTAGAAAGAAAAAACTACAAAAGGATTTATGATTGTGTTTTGAATGTATTGTCTGTGCATAGCTGCTCAACTTAAAGTGTATCATGAAGGTGATCATGAATTATTTTAATGTTAACCCAGTTGGTGCAGAAGAGGGTGTGTTGAAGTGGTTTGGACATATGTAGAGAATGAGTGAGGAAAGATTGACTTAGAGGATATATGTATTAGAGGTGGAGGGAACAAGGAGAAGTGGGAGACCAAATTGGAGGTGGAAGGATGGAGTGAAAGAGACTTTGAGCAGTCGGGGCCTGAACATCCAGGAGTGAGAGGCATGCAAGGAATAGAGTGAATTGGAACAATGTGGTCTACTTGGGTTGACTTGCTGTCAGTGGACTGAACCTGGGCATGTGGAATGTCTAGGGTAAACCGTGGAAAGGTCTGTGGGGCCTGCATGTGGATAGGGAGCCATGGTTGCAGTGCATTATACATGACATCTACAGACTGAGGGTAAATGAATGTGACCTTTTTTTGTCTGTTTTCCTGGTGCTACCTTGCTGAAGCAGGGGGTACTGATGCTGCTTCCGGTTGGGCGTAGTGGCGCCAGAATTAGATGAAGGCAAGCAAGTATGAATATGTACATGTGTATATATGTATATGTCTGTGTGTATGTATATCTATGTATATGAGTATATGTTGTGCGTGTATTGGCGTTTATGTTTATATACGTGTATGAGTGGATGGGCCATTCTTTGTCTGTTTCCTGGTGCTACCTTGCTGATGCGGGAGATGGCGATCAAGTATAATGAATAAATGAATAAATAGATAGATAAATAAAACTATTACAAAGTGTATCTGTAGATTTTCGCTGTCCAAACACAATATCTGAATGGTTATAAATCATGGATAAACTTATTAAGGAATAGAACTCCTCTCCCCATCCCCTGAAACATACTTCAGGCCTTAACGCCTACCTGAACTGAGCACCTGGGAACAAGACCATTCTCCAGTTGCCCATCCTATTGAAAGAGTCATGTCCTTAGTACGTTTTAGAAGTAAATTAAAGTGGAATGAAAATGATACCATGAGCTTCTGTCCCATTGTTATGTTTGTTGTGTCCTATACAAAGTGTAACTTAGATTGCTCATTGTAGAGTGAAGTAGGATGAAAAGAATAGGCTGAGATAATAATGTGGTTTTGGTGCATTACACATGACCTAGAGAATGGATGTGAGCAAGTGAGACTTCTGTTTGTGTGTTATCTCACTAATGCAGGAAATGGCTGTCAAGTACAAAAAAAATTCTACCCGTACTGTAGGTTGAATTATTCATGTAAGGTGCTGAATTATCCCCAGACATTTCATTCATTACTCATCTTGGCAGCTCGTTGTAAATTTAGCAGTAGTGCTTAGAATATTTCCTGAGAAATTTTGCTTGTGAATTATCAGTCACTGAGCATTTCAGTTATTTGCTTTTGTATTGAATTTACTGGTGTCTGTAGTTTATCCATTGTTAGTTGAAGTCAAGTGGAACAAAGAAATTTGTAGAGATAGAGAATGCAGATGAAAATGATAATTGGAAATGTCATTTTATTCCTGTAACCCCAGTTGCTCTTATACTTTGTTAAGTATTCTGAGAACCTTATCCTAATATTATGTTATTTTTCTTTTTAAAGGTGAAGCCTGATGGTCTTGCAGATTATTTGAGAGCCCTTCAAAGCAAAGGTTACACCCTGGTAGCTGCTGAACAGACTGCCAGTAGCATCAAACTCTGTCAGTACAGTTTCCCTAAAAGAACAGCGGTGGTATTAGGGTGAGTTGTATACCCTTTTAGGGGATCTGTTTTGTTTTAGATGACTATTCTTGTTGTATAATTTTGTGGCTGACAAACTATATGAATCATGGGCAACAGAAAGTGTGAAATAGTATTTGAGACATTATCAAAAAATGTATATATTATTGAATGTATATTAAGCTTAAGAAGTACAAGGGCTAGAAAAGGATCAGAGCTTGTAAAGTGGTAATGATTTAGAAGGGAAGTGCAGTGCATAAGGGAAAAAAAGGTAAGGTAACTCTTCGACATTAAGTTTATAGAATATTAGAAGCAAAAGAAATTATTTTATGTTCTATTACCCCAGGATTTCTTTCTCAAAGGGGTCCTGGTTTTACCCCAAAATCAGGAGCTCCTGCAGTTTTAAGGCAATAGCAAGGAAATAATGAACTCCTTTGAAGTGAGAAGTTCTTTGATGAGACTGTATTTCCTTTCTTTATCAGCCTCAGGCAGAGTACTGGTTGTGTTTATAAAATTTGATTTACTATAAATGGATGAGATCTTTATATAAAGAATTAGATATAGAATATTTAAGAGAGCAGAGTATATTTAATTTTTCACTTAGGTTTTAAGATACATATTTTGTGACTGAATTATTTTTACCTCATCTTACTTCATCTTGATTTTACAGGAATGAAAGAGAAGGAATTCCATATGAGCTTCTTCAGCTTTTTGATGTATGTGTAGAAATTCCACAGACTGGCATCATCCGATCTCTCAATGTACATGTGTCTGGTGCACTCTTTATTTGGGAATATACGCGTCAGTATATCACAAAGGTCTCATAATCGTAAGTAGACTTTTAGAAAATTAAATTTGCCTTTTATTATTATTTATTATACTTGGTCACTGTCTCCCACGTTAGCGAGGTAGCACAAGGAAACAGATGAAAGAATGGCTCAACCAACCCACATACACAAGCATATACATAAATGCCCACATACGG
>JAUUDZ010046593.1:0-10593 GCA_032361705.1 Panulirus versicolor | reverse complement strand
TATATCTTTTTTATACTATTTGCCATTTCCCGCGTTAGCGAGGTAGCATTAAGAACAGAGGACTGAACCTAAATTGCACTTCAGTAGGAGTTCATACAATTATATTTTAAGATGTAATTTTTCTATCCATGTGGCACAACATGTTTCGTGGAGACAATCCACCTCATCAGGTGCCGGTACTTAAGAGAGTAATGTAAATCCTAACGTCACACTTTGGCTCCCGCCGTCCACCACCAATCTTTCTAGGCCCAGCACTGTCTGCTATGTCTGGTCGTAACCCTTGTAAGGGAGAGTGATTAAGGAGGGTCAAGTGGCAGGGGTTGACCTGGGTAGCTGGGTGCGTCTTGAACAAATTTTTTGTTTTCGCGTTTTGCCAGTTCTCTCATAAAGATTTGATTAATGCTAGGATGAGTTTTTAAAATTGCCTGGGGACAACTTAAGGTTCTTAGTATTAGCAATTAAGACAGATTCAATGACGTTGCGTGTGGCATATAATCAGCAGAGGGGTATAAAATAACGGGAATTTCAAGATCTATGGCAAGATCTATCGGGTGGGGTATAAAATAACTGGAGTTTCAAGATCTATGTGAACGATCTATGGGGTGTTCATTTCCATGACACTGTTTGGCGATCGCATTTATGTGGTCATCCCTGCGTACTGAATGGCGGTGGTGGCAATCAATAATACACCTCTGTGTTACAGTTTTACCTGTCTGGCCAATATAAATAGCGTTGGCCTATTCTTCTCCCAACTGAGCTAATCTAAGACATGTTCTAAAAAACAGTGCTTATAATGTTGCTTTCCAGTACAATAACACCATCAGTAAGACCCTGATAAATAGTAGGCCAAATCATGCAACAATTGGGAGTGTTTACGCCGTCCAATGCAAGGCATGTAAATATATTTATATTGGCCAGACAGGTAAAATCGTAACGGAGAGTTGGCACCGTCATTCAGTATGTAGAGATGACGACAAAAATGCGATTATTAAACACTTGTCATGAAAATGATCACCTCATAGATCTTGGAAATCCCGGTATTTTATACCCCTCTGCTGATTATGCCACAAGCGTCACTGAATCTGTCTTAATTGTTAATACTAAGAACTTTAATTTGTCCCCAGGCAATTTTAAAGTCCATCCAGCATTAATCAAATCATTGCGAGAGAATTGACAAAACACGAAAACATAAGAAAAAAAGTTCAAGACACCCAGTTACCCAGCTCAACCCCGGCCACTTGACCCTCCTTAAAAATGTTCAAGACACCCAGTTACCCAGCTCAACCCCCGCCACTTGACCCTCCTTAAAAATGTTCAAGACACCCAGTTACCCAGCTCAACCCCCGCCACTTGACCCTCCTTAATCTCTCCCCCTTACAACGACAATGGCCAGAAAAAGCAGACATTGCTCCGTCTATAAAGACTGGTGTTGGACCGCGGGGCAACTAGTGTGATGGGATTCAAACAACTTTAAAGTACTGGCACCTGATGAGGCGGATTGCCTCCACGAAACATGTCGTGCCACATGTATTGAAGAATTACATGTTAAACATAATTGTAAGAACTCCTACTGAAGTGTGATTTTATCTTCATAACATCATCACCGATGTTATGAAGATAACATGATATTGCTAATCTACGACAATAAGTACCTCGAAAAGTGGGTAAGATGCTGAAGACGGTGGAAAATGAGGGGTTAGATAGTGTAGAACAATGAAAATGTGGGGTCAGATAGTGTAGAACAATGAAAATGTGGGGTCAGATAGTGTAGAACAATGAAAACTATATGAAAAATAAATCAAGAGAACCTATGAAACCGTTAGCTGCCATTCCCTATATGCGAAAGGTTACCTTATCTGTAGTTTACTTTATGAATGTCAATATGGTCTCCAATCTACTGCGGTGTGCGTATTAAAAATTTACCAATACATTAAAAATTACGGTTATGAATAGTTCGACTTAAAACTTACCACCCCGACAGCCCACACCAAGTCTATAACAGACCATAAAGATATCACCAAAACAACAAAGGAAGTAAGATAAATCTTGCTCCTGCAAAAGATGGATAAGATTTCGTGGAACAGTGTTCACATGGCGTGTTTCCCTGACGACCGGAGCGTCCGCTTGTGTGTACTACCAAAGAAAGAGAGAGAGAGAGAGAGAGAGAGAGAGAGAGAGAGAGAGAGAGAGAGGCTTGGGGGATATATTTCTGTCCGCAAACATACCACTACAAAGGTAGAAACAAAAAGCCTAGTACCTAATTTCCTTTCCGCAGCGGTATTCACTACGCGGCCTTCACTGGGGACAGAGAGAAGGTTAAGTAACCAGATAAGACTGTGAATAGTAACTGTTGTAAGTATAGAGAAATAGATTCTGCTTGTCGAAAATGTCACAGAGTGTAGAAATTTAATTTAAAGTCATCATTGCGACACAGAGAGATATATATATGAGAGAGAGGTCTTTAGTAGTGAATATATCATTTTTTTTTCTTAAGTTTCTGCGGCCCCATCGAAATGTTCTTTTGCCCTCACTAGTCCTGTATATATATATATATATTTTCGCGCCTACTAATTGGTCTAGGAGAAAAAAAAAGGAAATATTCTGTTCAGCACGTACAGCTGGCGATCACCCTCAAAACCTAGCGACCCCAACGTTTGAAAAAAGCTGCTTCTGCTGTTTGTGTTCAACGATTGTCAATATTTACGTTATCTAAACATTGCATTTTTTTTTCTTTCTTTCTTTACTATTCCTATCCACTAACGAGTTGCTCATTGTCGTAAAAAAAAAAGGGAAAAAGATTAATATTGATTACTTTTGCAGTATGAAAATATACTGGTCTACGTGTGAGTTACTGAATTATATACATACATGTCAGTATTCGTTAAGACGGCCCTCAAAATAAATTATATTATCATTCACTGCTCATGGAGTTATTTCTTTACTTTTTTTCTTCTTCTACCACAGTATTTGGTTATCGCAATTTTCAACCCCTTGCTGACGGTTGCTGTTCTGGAGATGGAGCTAGCGAGCGGACACACAGCGATACCCCTGGAGGGCGAGGAATCAGCAGAGCAGGAGCGGGTCTGGCGAGGCATGAGCCACCCGCTGGTTCGCCTCATACCCGGCCGCTGGCTCTACCCCCATGACTTCACACTGTACGCCGATAGGATGTACAACTTTAAGGTTGGTGTATATTTGTAACGCATCCACAACCTATCTATGTGGTCGAGCTAATTTGTAACGCATCCACAATCTATCTATACGTTCGAGCTAATTACGTTGAACTTACACCATTAGCTTTACATTATCGGAAAACATTTTGAAATATCTAAAAATCGTGAAAAAAATTCATCTTTTTTTTTTCTCCCTCGAATCTTTTTTTTTGTTTTTCCTCCCACATATTCCCTTCAACATTTTTCTCTTGTTCGGGTATTAAGCTTCTTCTTGACAACTCTGGCATTTATCGGTGTACAGTTCAAGCCTAGCGACACAGTGGTGATGACATGGCCTAAGTGCGGGACAACGTGGATGCAGGAGATAGTGTGGACCATGAGGAACAACCAGGATCTGAGCCTCCCTGGCGCAGGGAAGCCTATCAACATTCGCGTCCCCTTCATGGAGTAAGTTGGACCCATCTCCTGCCCTACACTACCTTACCAACCTCACTCACTGTCCTCATCCCTCCCATCTATGGTATTGTTATTATTTTCTTTTTCTTTTTCTTTTTGGTAGCGTTCTCAGAAGCTTGCGTTAGGTCGGCACGGAGGTTCCTCTTCTGTTAAGATAACAGTTTCAGGTCACCTTTTCATCCCTGATATGGCTTGTTATTAGTCCTTATAAGGAATCAATGGTCTTTTTTTTTTTTTTTACGGGACTATATCCAGACTATCTTTATGTTGAAGCTTTGAAGACCAATACTACATAATTTTAATCTCTGAATCCATCAAAAGCAACACCATACTTGTCCTCGGATGTCGCATATCCAATCTTTGTGTAACGTCGGCAAATTTGAAAGCTCGTTGTTTGGACCGTCGTGCAAGAGTGGTGGCGAATGTGCCAAATCAGGTGTGTTTGTTTTGAAGAAATCATGCGGGCATTACCAGGAGAAAGACAAGGGATTGTATGTGATATTTGCGGTCTTAAAGGGAGTGAATGACAGGCATCACCTATGCAATGTGGAAGGCTTTGATGTGGGAGGAAAGCTACTTAAATGCACGAGAAGAGGGAATCTGGAGGGTGAGTGGTTCTAGGTGGAAGTACGTTCTGCTTAAAGGGTGTGTGGTGTCACCATGACCATTTGATCAATTCAAAGATGGCGTGGTGAGGGAGGTAAATGGGAGGATCTTAGAGCGAGGGGAAGGTGTAATAATAATAATAATGACGATAACAACAACAACAACAATAACCAAGACAATCTTATCTACTTGCATGTTATCATATCAATATCACGAAATATTTCTTTGACTAGAATTCCCTTCTGTTCATTTAACTTTTATCAAGGGTTTTTTTTTAGTAATCTATTTAGATATCTCATACTTGCATCCTCGGTCTGAAGTATTGCCTTGAATAATTCAAGGAAATTATCACGACAGGATCTGCTTCTACGAAACCCATTTTCATTACTTGTTTCCCCAAGTTCTGCGACAGCCATTTTCTTTACTTGTTTCCTCAAGTTCTACGACACCCATTTTCTTTACTTGTTTCCCCAAGTTCCGCGACAGCCATTTTCTTTACCTGTTTCCCCAAGTTCTGCGACACCCATTTTCTTTACTTGTTTCCCCAAGTTCTGAGACACCCATTTTCATCTGTTTCCCCAAGTTCTACGACACTCATTTTCTTTACTTGTTTCCCCAAGTTCTGCGACAGCCATTTTCATCTGTTTCCCCAACTTCTAAGAGATCTGCACACTTAGTGGAAAGTTTCAGTTACTTCCCAAAGTAGTGAGGGAAGGGTAGGCAATTTGCAGTGTGAGCTGGTGGACTTCTCGTCTTCCCCTGAATACTGGAGTGACATTTCTGATAACGACTTACTAGCGAGTGCATCAACGAAAAGAAGTTGATCTCCTGGCCTATCTATCTCTTTCATAACCCGAGGTTACACAGGGTGCTGTGGGCCACATGACTCCTCCGGACTTTACAACTGACAGAAAGAATGTAAGGCGGTCTGGTCTTGTCTTGTCTCAGATTCTTGTTATATCAGTTTATTATCTTCATCTGTGCTTAGGGATTTTCTGGAGTAACGGATTCATCGTCTTTGCTCTATAATTTCCTGCAATGTCACCTTACCATCGTATCTGATCAATAATAATAATAATAAAAAAAAAGAAATACGTTTACGGCGTATGTGAAATGCCTTCTACTCTATACACCGAGCTGAAGAGGCTTTCTTCCAGACGAACGACATCCGAGGTTGGTCATTATCATGATAAGATTTTACAGACAGTCAGGACCATGATGGCATCTCTCGTAAGTAATATTCTGCCTCAGTTTCTGGTTACATCGTCCCCACTTGCCAGAAACGATATGTTCCTGAAGTCCTCCGCTGTGCCTAAGCCAGATATGGAGTCCGCCACGATCAAGGAATTTGAGAGGCTGTGCCCCGGCAAGAACCCCGCCGACGGACTCTTCCTGCAGGTGACGGAGGCGCTGCCGGAGCCTCGCACTATCAAGACACACCTGGCTATCTCCCTCTTCACCCCGTCCTTGCTGGAAACTGCCAAGGTAGACATGAATTCACTTTACGGATGAATTCACTTTACGGAGTGTACATGTGTGTGTGTGTGTGTGTGTGTATACTAAGCAGGTGTCACCACGCCCCTACAGGTGGTGTACGTGGCGCGGCAGCCGCAGGACGTGATCGTCTCCTACCATCACCACTCACGTCTCTTTAAGTCTATGAGTTACGAGGGAACGTTTGACCAGTTCCTCCAGTTCTTCCTGAACGACGACCGTGAGTGGTTCCTGTTATCTTACGTTGTTCCTCCAGTGTTCTTCCTGAACGACGACCGTGAGTAGTTCCTGTTATCTTCTATTGTTCCTCCAGTGTTCTTCCTGAACGACGACCGTGAGTGGTTCCTGTTATCTTCTGTTGTTCCTCCAGTGTTCTTCCTGAACGACGACCGTGAGTTCTTCCTGTTATCTTCTGTTGTTCTTCATTCCTGTATAAACCTTACATCACAGCCGGGTCTCACCAGAGCAGTACAGTGTATTAACAACATATCGTACACATGAAGTTAATATTGGCGGAAACATGAAATATTTCCCCTGTGAAGCAGTAGTTAATTACCTGTAACATCGTCTAACCGTTGCTCGGATACAGCATGTATAAGGATACATGATACATAAGACTTAACTCGTGAGGATACATGTTGATGGAGACCATGATTAGACTGGCTGCATCAGGTCATGTTGCCGCTCCTACATCAGGATGGTGACCTTGCACGTACATTTTCTTAGAAATGTTCATTGTTTGCGTCATGAAACTGGTTTGCACAACACTGCTATGATCGGGTCACTCACGCCGTCTTCTCTCTTCCATATTGGGCGAAGTTAAGGGCGTCTAACTTTACCCTGTGACTCTATAAGAGTTTCTCCTCTTATCTCTTCTGGTGCCACCTTTGCTGCCCTCCTCTGGACTTTCTCTTATTAGTTCTATGTGCTTCGTGAAGTGTGGTGGTGGTGGTGGTGACCAGACTTCAGAAGCGTACTCGAGTCTTGGCCTTGTGCAGGATGTGAACACCTCCCCTACCAGGATAGATCTTCACCCATGGACTCCCAGCAGACAGTTGGTCTCCCTTACTATCCTGTCGACTTGCAAGTACCTCTCACACACAGATATGCTGGTGTCCACCAGTGGTGTACTGTCTCTCCTGCTGGTGGTGGTGTCCTTCCCCCCACCAGTGGTGTAATGGCCCTCCTGCTGTTGGTGTCACCCACACTAACACTGATCCTTCCCTCCACCAGTGGTGTACTGTCCCTCCTCCTGCTGCTGGTGTCACCCACACTAACACTGGTCCTTCCCTCCACCAGTGGTGTACTGTCCCTCCTTCTGCTGCTGGTGTCACCCACACTAACACTGGTCCTTCCCTCCACCAGAGGTGTTCTGTCCCTCCTGGTGCTGGTGTCACCCACACTAACACTGGTCCTTCCCTCCACCAGTGGTGTACGGACCCTACTGGCTGCACGTGAAGGAGGCCTGGGAGATGCGTGACCATCCCAACATGCACTTCGTCTTCTACGAGGACCTGAAGGCCGACATTATGACGGAGCTGAAGAAGCTGAACGACTTCCTGGGCACCGACCTAACGCAGGCACAGCTGGAGAAAGTTAGTAATCAACCATGACGATGAAAAGAGATTTTCTGGAATATTATTTCTAACCCATTTCTCCTTGTGATTCTCATTTGTTTCCCCACAATTACATTTCAGAACACTCAAATTTACCTCCTGCAGTAACTTCAGCATCTTGAGCATGACCATAGCTTCACATCTATCCTAGAAACCACACACAATGAATATTATAGTAAAATCGGCTTCCCCCAAAAGCTGCGAGGGAGTTGTACACGTGCCCAAAATACCACTACGAAAGTTATTCTAGATCTACGTGTCTCACAGCCTCCCCACAGAGGAGGACTGCTACGTGTCTCACAGCCTCCCCACAGAGGAGGACTGCTGGTCGCACATCTTGGGCGAATTCTTCCTCCACTTCTGCCGCAGTGGAATCCAAAGCACAGAAGTCTTCAGCCATATCAGGCTCTCCCGCTACCACTTCTTCAACCACTGTTTTACAAGGATGGTCTTCCAGCCACCGAGGCCTGGACCTGCAGAACACAGGTGGAAGCGGCTTCCCACAGTTTGAGTGTAGCGACTAGTCACACGAGGACAAACCGTTACGGTACATCCTCCTTCTCTCAAGCAGCAAAGCTGATGGCGGTCTCTTCTCTTTCCCTTCTCCTTATAACCATTCCTCCCCGTACGAGTCAGGTCTGCTGGCACCTCAGGAGGGGGGTTAATCTCCGTTCATATACGTTACGTTGCCCTTCAACCCAGATGGCTTACATTACGACCCGCTCTGTCCTACGTTATGTAGGCAACTAGAAAGATGAATGTATTCATCACGTAAAGCCTCAGCCCCCTTGTTTATGTGGCACCCTGCAGCTTCGAGGCTTCGCTACGTCAGAAGCAGGGAGGAAGAAGTCCCTCAACAAAGACCGTACTCCCTTCCGTCCACTTAAGATTATACATAGCGTCGCCACAGGTGACTTTTCACTCGCCGTGTACACCATAAACAAGTGTATCAGTATTTGTTTATGGGCACAAAATCTTATATTTGTAACTATCAGTTTTGTAATAATTATAAAAAAGATAATAGTGATAATAACAACAACAACAACATTAATAATAACAATAATAATAATAATAATAATAATAATAATAATAATGATAATAATAATAATAATTGGATAAACATATGCATAACACATTCAGTAAATATAACTATCTTAATTTAGATCCAAAGGTACACAAGCTTCCAGGAGATGAAGGCGCGGGATAACGTCTTCAAGTCAACACAAGAAGAAGACATACACATCAACAGGATCGTCGTCCAGGAGGATGGCGGCTTCTACAGGAAAGGTAGGGCCTTGGAAGACCTCCTCCTCCTACCCTCCCAGGTGCATGATAACTGGCATCTCCCTCTGGGGTTGGGGGCGCGAGCGGGCGTATCACGCAGGGGGTGTGCAGTGTAGGGTACGAAAATGATCTTCACCACCACCACGTCAAGATGGGGTTGTAACTTCTTGACTCGGCTGGCCTCAATGACCATTGGGAGTTGATAGTCTCAAAAGGGCGGCTGACCAACCGACCAACCAACCCTCTGCGGCCAGTCAGGTGTTGACCTCCAACTTGACGAGGGTGGTAACATTTTTCAGGGTCTTGACTGTGTTGACCTTGGGAGAGCTAGCCTTGGTAGTGTTGACGACACTTGGCCCTACAGTGTTATTGACCTTGAAAGTGTTGTCCCTAACCTTCTTCTTGTCCTCGGTAGGCCAGGTGGGAAGCTGGAAGGACCAACTGACCAAGCAGCAGACTCACCAGATGAACATGTGGGTCAAGGAACGCATCACCAGCCTGGGCATCACGTTCCAAGGAACGGATCACTAAGCGCAGGTTCGCCAGCAGGAGCGGACGCTGCAATGAGCGACGCCACCAGCCTGGACACACCACGCTCCTGTGGACGGACCGCCGGCCAACCACCAGAACCTTGGGTTGTACTAATCTTAAGGGGCAGCCAAAGCTCTGGTCAGCAGCAGCAGGGACTGGGAGGGTAGTGTACAGGATGTTTCCACGAGCGAGTTCTTAAATCCCCCCCAAAGTCTGACGTATGGACGCCAAACCCCGAAGGTACATGAGGAGAGGCCACAGTAATACTCACACCACGAACTCGGAGTACGTAGGGTAATAATGATGAAGAAAGGCTCACACTGGTGTGGCAACGGCCTCCTTCACCTCCACAGACTATATATCACAAGGTTTTGTGTGTGTGTGTGTGTGTGTGTGTGTGTGTTGGGAGCAGAAAGGCTGCGTGTCCCTGATCCATCTAACCCTCATACATGGCTATGGAGGTCAACATTACACACACACACACACACACAACACAATGGATCAACATTTTGTTTAGATTTATGAACCAGATGTTAAAAAACTAACAGACCAGGAGAGTGACCAGATGCCAGCAAGACTTCGTCTTGCTTGCATCAGGTGTGTTGCTGTGCCTCACTGTGTTTCATGCACCCAACACTGCTCTCGGTATATTATCTTCAAGTCTTCCCCTGAGCTGGTGGTCCTGTGCGACTGCAAGGGACGGGTCACGGGGATGGACGATGCATGACACTAAGAGAGAAATTCCCACGTGATGTTATAATACATATTTTCCTGAAGTTGTTACGTGCACAGCTGTATAGATAGTGTATACCCCATCGTGCATGTATACCCCTCGTGCATATTTCCACTATGGTTACCATCATCTCTGTAAAACTTCCTGTATTCTTTAGGCACAATAAACCATGTTCATGTGAATGAGACTGTCGTATCCTCTCAAGAGGGTAATGCCATGAAGGAGTGTGTCATGAGGGAGCCCCTGTATAAGACATGAGAGTTAGGTCTAAACGCCTGCTCAGAACTGCCACCTCAGACGCTGCCCTGACCACAACACGCCCTCCAGGGTACATACTCCATGGCTGGCAACACACACATACCTCTGCTAGTACGATACAGCAGCCCCTCGACGAAGCATGGGAAATAGAAATGGAAACGTGGACACGTGAACGAAGGAGGCGCTGACGGAGGATGGACCTCTACTGTGTTGGGGGGAACGTGGGCGAGACGGTAGGTAGACTCGCCACCCCTACGGTATATTGTGAGGGTTCCTGGTGTGGGCACCTGGGTGTGGAAGGTGCGAAGGTATAACACTTACTGTAGTGGCCAGCCACACCCAGGTGACAGGGTGTAACACCTACAGTAGTGGCCAGCCACACCCAGGTGACAGGGTGTAACACCTACAGTAGTGGCCAGCCACACCCAGGTGACAGGGTGTA
>JAUUDZ010046582.1:0-10594 GCA_032361705.1 Panulirus versicolor | reverse complement strand
ACACACACACACACACACACACACACACACACACACACACACACACGGACCATCAGGTAAAGACACTCGCACGATTTCAACGAAGCATCGAAATATCTCGGGTGTTCAGTGGATCCTAAGATGCTATGAAGGAAGCTGAAAAGGAACGTCCTGGTGGTCTCTTCTACAGTAGGGTATAGACGTTCATTTTGCTGTCATTTCCCTCAGCGGCTCACCTCCGACCCTGGTACCTCAAGGCTTCACACACTGGGCGGAAGATCCTTAGTGGCGCGGGCGTGCATGTTGGAAGCAACGCCCACACACAACTTTTTCTGGTGGTGACATATATGGCTGCCGCTGGCTAGCTTCCTCGGAGGGCTCCCCTTCCAACCAATCTGTTCCCCGTCCCTCGGGTTTAAGTCAAACCTACGGCAACTGGAGTGGAGATCTCGCGCGAATTCTTGAAACTTCGCGGCGAAGTTAAAAGATCAGGAGTTGAAAAAGTTTAGAAAGTCTCTGTTCACTGAGGTGTGACTACGAAACTTTAAAGAGGAGAGCCACCGTGGAGGTCAAAGGGAGGGAGGGAGGGAGGGAGGGAGGCGAGTGAGTGCAGGTTGTGTGTGTGTGTGTGTGTGAGAGAGAGTGAGTGGTGGCGGCGGTGGTGGCGGTGGGGGGTTGGCAAAGTTACCGCTATCTTACTACGTGTCTTGTTGGTACCACTGTGTCCACAGTTTTGTGTATGGACGTCGCTGGTTGTGCCTCTGGCTCCTCCTGTCTAGAGCTCGGGAACTCCGGCTCCTGTTGTTGTGTGGTGATTTAAAGCCACGTTCATTTAACCGATAATCTTCTCTTTTCTACCACTGTTGCTACTTTGCGCCATTTCTTTTATCTCTACACCTATTATTTACGCTGTTCCCGCTGCCGTTTCTAACTACTGCTCTGTTTTCGTACTGCTGTAGTTATACCTTCCATTTTTCCGATCATATCCGGTGGCT
The DNA here is from genome assembly GCA_032361705.1 of Panulirus versicolor. Classification (NCBI taxonomy): domain Eukaryota; kingdom Metazoa; phylum Arthropoda; class Malacostraca; order Decapoda; family Palinuridae; genus Panulirus; species Panulirus versicolor. The sequence continues at coordinate 9,620 of JAUUDZ010046582.1, read as the reverse complement.
ATTTCAGTTTGTTTCTGCTGCTTTTGGTGTTCTTGGTATAATTTTCTCCTACATCTGCCATTTTCATTGCTTTGTTTACTCTCGCCAGTGTTCCTGCCCCGCCAGTTATTCCTGGTATTTTTGTTACTATTTCCTCCACTGCTGTTCTTATTTGGGTCAAAATTTCAATAATATATCCAGATATTTATATTCACTGCTTTTACTGATATCAAACCTTACGAATAAGATTACTAGCAATTATTTTTCAATGATTGATTCTACTATTCATGAGCCTAACAGACGTAAAGTCTTGCAGTTTATTCTATTAACATTTCAATATACGTCTTTCCCACTCATCCCGCTGAATCTTTCCCTTCATATAACTGATTAACAGTTCTTACCGCTCTGACGGTGTTTTTGATCATTTCTTTTTCCAGTGGGTTCTAATACTTTCACAAGGGCATCCATTATGTTTGTTGTTTTCTGCTACTCTTCATCATATTTTTGCTCCCAACTCTACTGTCTTCTTGATCATATTGATATTTCTACTAGTTTTGCTGTTTCTGTGTCATGCTTCACCAGCTGCAGTTTACGCTGTAGGTGTTGCTGCTCTACCCTTGCTGGTATAATCCCTGTTTATATTCATACCTTGTATATGCTTATACCCTGTATGCATACTTCGCAAACCACCGTTTCCCGTTATTGGGGTGGATAACGGTAAGACTCCCTGAACCCTAGGTAAAGGTAAGCATGTCTTCAGGTCCACAGAGGGAGGGAGGAAGCTTCAGGGGAATCTGAGGTAATTGTACGCTGTTGATTCCACGATCGTGGTGTCTGATCACAGAGAGTAAGGCTCATCATTTCACTAATCGTTAGGGAAGTTCGAAGACGAAGAGGGGGATCAGTCATGCGCTGGCTACTACTCCTAGGATTTGAAATCCATCTCTTTTTCACTCGTGTTTGATTTTTTTTTTCTCATCAAAGTTGGGGAGTCAGTTTCCTTTGACTTTAACTCGTTTTCGGAGACAAAGCCACAGTCTGTTTACCCGGTGTATATGCAAAGAAACCCACATGCATTAGTACATACATTCATACGTACCCCGCATCGCTACATACGTCCTTCACTTTTAGTTTTCCATTGGAGACTTTGCTTCTCTCTGAATTTTGGTCTTTTAGCAATACTAACTCCATCGTGGGATGACGTTTACAAGTAAGACATTTCCTTGACCTGGTAATGACCTCCCTCCACAACGTAAGTCCATCACCACATCATCCCCCCTCCCCCTCCCCCTCCTCTGTGTATCAAACCTTACACTCTCTATCCTCTGTGTTTACGAAGCCATGAATCGCAAGACAAGATCTCCTCCTGGATGGGTTTCTCGCCTCTTAGTTCTTTACAGCGAACCAGAGCTCGCCGGATTACTTCGAAAGCTTTTCCAACTTTCTCTGTTCCTTTGCTACTTTCGCCTGCCTCCTGGAAACCTGCCAATTCGCAACTCATCCTTAAAGAGGGCGATACTCCTTCCCTATCAGATAACGGGCCAACAAGCCCTCGTGTATCAGGCATCTCTTAAATCACATTATCACGGACAATCAACTTCCTCATCACCATGAAAGATATCAGAAAAAAAAAAACCCACATGAACTAATCTCGTACGTACAGAACATGGTCGTTCTTTCACAGATTTTTCTTGTTTGTTTAAGCGCTCCCTTGTTTGGTTTGTTTGCGTATATCTGTTAAAGCTGTAACTCTGGAGGCAGTTTGGGTGGACGTTAAGAGAGACGTGTTTACCGACTTCACTCGCAGGGGCCCAGGCTAGGAGGACCTTCCTCCTGTGTTGTATAGCTGGGCAGGGGACCCTAGCGAGGACTTTCCTCCTGTGTTGTATAGCTGGGCAGGGGACCCTAGCGAGGACCTTCCTCCTGTGTTGTATAACAATAGGAACAGCATCGCAGTAACAACACTCACCACAAGAATAAAACAAGAACAACAGTAGAATAACTCAAACAAGAAGGTCAACAGCAGCACAGCAGAAACAAGAAATCCAAAGCCGCGATATGTACAAAAAACATCCGATTTTTAATTCTTCAATATCTTGACATCTGCCCTCAGAAAGAGCATGGGATGCACGGTAGAGAAGTTCAAGGGTGCACTAGTCAAGTACTTACAAAGTGTACCAGACCAGCCAGGCTGTGGGGGCTAAGTGGACCTGTGGGCTGTGGCTTCCAACAGCTTTGTCAACCAAAGACCCAGTCCAACAGCCTGGGCCCAGCCCGGAATGGAGGGGTGAAGTCCCCCACCCCCAGGATTTCACCAGGTGAAGGGTGGGCCGTTTTGATAACTGTCTCTCCCTGCATCTCGAAGCTTTGGAATTCTCTACCCTCTCATGTCTTTCCCAATGATTGTATAGACGTGGCACATTTTAAAAGACTTTTCACATCCTCCAAAAGTTTTAAAAATTTCTCTTGTCACTTCTTATATCCTTTCATGAACCTCTGTACCTTTCAATTAAGGTCTGGCCTTGGTGTGGACTTTAGTCTGTGACTGGAGCCTCCAGGATAAAGAAAACAAGAACATAGAAGTAGAACCTTAGTGTTAATAAAGGAACAACAACAAACTGATCAAAAACATCAGCACCGTCACCATGAGACAAAAGCACCAACAAGGAAACAATAGCAGCAACAACACCCACCAGAATAGCATAACAATAGCTTAAATACCAACAATAAAGAACAGACGCAACACAACCCATTGAAAGATGAAAACATATTCTTCTGTTAACAGGAGAAGGCCTGAGTGACAGACAACAGACCGTGCGTCAAAATAAACCGTTTATAAAGTATTTTATTTGATTTCCTGTAGTCATGGTGTAAGATGTGGAAAAAAAGAAGAAAAATATTTTGTGTATTCTTTTTAGACAAAGTAATGGCAGTATACGTTTGAGATCACCGGGAACTTTAATTTCAAGAGAAGTCGTTAGTTTAAAGAAGAAACTTTTTTTAAAGGTCCTGAGCTGCTGCTGTGACGAGGGTGAAATATATTTTAATTCTCGACAGAATACAAATCCGACGTCGTGTTAATGAGGATAATTTGGGTAATTATGATGCCGGTGATGATTCTACGATTACGAAAGGCGGTGTAGGTGATAATGAGGTTGGGAGTATGATGGCAAAGCTTGTATTTACTTTCATAATGATGGACGGAATGATGACTCTGAATAGAATAAAACGAATGACATATTTTAACACAGAAGTTATTGTTGTATTTTGCGGCGTTGGTAATGATGAGGATGACAAGAGAGCGATACAACGATAGTGGATATCGTCGTAGCCATGATAGGGGAAATTTCTTTTATATATAGTTTACGAAAGTTGATGATTGTGGCGGGAACAGAGATATACTTGAGAGAAGAAGTGATGAGATTTACTTGATGAGTTCGAGGTCAGTGTGAGTTAAGCTAAAGATGACGATGATCGTAGGTAGGTGGACGGATGAGGTATTGAGGGGGAAGTGGGGTAACAATGTACCACTGCAGTACTCGGGTGCAAGGATGGAAAAGTGGCTGGTGGATGAGTGTGGTGGAGGCGCGAGAGTCATCAGTAACGTGGTGGGTAAGGGAGTCAATAATAGTGTGGCTGAAGTGAAAGAGTCAATAAGGAAATGGGGAATGACCGTGACGATGGTTGACATGCACGCAAGGTTTGGGGGAAGACTTCGACCATGACAGAACTGTGGGAGTTATGTTAGGCAGGAGACTGTGGGGATAATAGCATGAGAGAGAGACAGACAGTCAGAGATATATATAGGTTATGGTTAAGTTGATGTAGCCATACACGTAGTAAAGAGCGGACAACAGATGTAGGACGGTGCTGGATAATACAGTCGTGTCCAGTGGAACCAAACAGGCAAGTGGATGATGGACACACGAGTGAAGAAGGATGTAAGTCGATGATTAACAGATATTGGCATAGTACCTGGAGCGGTAGTTGAACTGTAGTGAGTAAAGCAGTGTGGAAGAACGTGTGAGGGTTTCAGATTCAGGGACATAAACACAGTGTCCACAAAGGCCATGAATGTAATTGATGATCAAGATCAGGGAGACATGGTATTCCATGGACCTTCACTCACAGTGACAGAAGTATTGAGAGTTTTGACTCCCAGTCGTGTCTTTTCAACGGGAAAGCTGGTGGAGTGAATGACGTAGGATTTAGAGATGCCTGCGCCAGTATATCTCATGAGATATGAGAGTTAGAAACACACCAGTGATAAATCAAAGGATAATATCAGTGAATGAAAACGTATAGAAATTACAGGTGAAGTATATGGTATCATTATTACTTACGAAAAGCCGTAAGAAAGTTCTTTTCTTTTAATTCTGATTGAAATTTGAAAACTTTTTTTCAAGTACCATATAAAGAAAATTCACTATCCAATAACAGTTTAGGCTATAGAAAGAAAAATTATATTTTCTTCTTAAACCAACACAATGTACCTTATAATGAATGGTATGTGGGTTCAGGGAAATATGTAAGTAGGACTTAAGATAGAAATAATATTCCCCATTATACAGTAAGCAGAGAATAAGGAATCATGTAGAGGCTCGTCTTATGGCCCTATATGGCTGATCGTAACGAAGCACACAAGAAGGAACACGAGACAGACACAATTACGAGAGGATTGATTACTTCATCATTACTTCCTCATCGATACCAAATTAGTGAGGTCGACTCCATCACTGGTATTATTGTCAGCGTCATCACTGGAGGCCCTTGGGAAGATGGGCCGTATAGCTTATACACCCTTGGGATAACTCTCCCTCGGACCAGGCCCTGCGAAGCCCCTGAGGTCATTCTTCCTCGGCAGGGTTCCTGGGAAGCCTCTGGGATCACTCTCCCTCGGCCAGGGTCTTGGATCTCTCTTAGTAGCACTCCTCCCGGCATGGGACATCCCTGGGATCACCCTACCCGGCCAGGGTCGTGTTCGAAGTCCTGGGACACCTATGGGATCATAATCCCCTGGTAGACGTCCTGGAACGCCCCTGTCATCACTCTCCTCCTGTAAAGGATGGGTACGCCCCTGGAATCATTCTCCCCCTGCAGGGGTTCTGGACACCCCCTGGTATTATTCTCCCCGGCAAGGGTCTTGGGACGCCCCTTGGATCATTCTCCCCCGGTAGGAATCTGGGAATTAATGACGGAAGTATGAAAGGGAAGACGACACCACTGCCGACGACGAGGCCACACGACTGATGTGGGTCATATTTTCCCACCACGTCCTCACCACGTCCTCACCCCGTCCTCACCACGTCCTCACCCCGTCCTCACCACGTCCTCACCACGTCCTCACCATGCCCTCACCACGTCCTCACCACGTCCTCACCCCGTATTTGTTGTTTTAAGAAGGAAATTGTCTGAAGTAAGTATTGTTCTTGATTCATATCAGTGGATGTCAGGAACCTCTCTCGTGGCTCTGGGGCCCCGCGGAGGCAAGGTGTGTCCCACATGTGTTGAGTATGATCCTCAGGGGCAGAGAAATGAACTTTGAGTCTATGATGTACGTCACAGACGACCCCTGGAGACTATGTTAAGTGAAGGTCGTGTATACGTGTCAGTGAGGATTGTGTGTGTGGCTAAGGTGTACGATTCGGATGTGTGGTGTGACTGGGGTGTGTGGTGTGACTGGGATGTGTGGTGTGACTGGGGTGTGTGGTGTGGCAGGGATATGGTGTGTGGCACGTATGTGGTATGGCAGGTATGATAACTGATTACTATTTGTGCGCTATGGAGAGCGAGTTTTACACACGTGTTGCCGTCTCAAAAGTTTGCATATGCTTTACGTCTTTACTCCTATGTATGCACACACACACACACACACACACACCAGCCTAAGCCAGGCAGTGGATGTGTGGGAGCTTGAGGGGGAGTGAGGGTGGGCTGCATGCTGGGGGGTGAGAGGGAGGGTGGGGTGGGGAGGTACAAGCGGTGTGTGGCGTTTAATCAACTCGATGAGATGATGCTTACACCAGGCTTCAGGAGGGAGACGGAGAGGGGGAGGCAATAGAGGAAGGGTGAGAGGGGAGAGAATATGAGGGAGAGGAGAAAGAAGCCAGGAAAGATAGTATGGTAGGAAGTAGTGAAGGATAGAGTGCGTTAAAGGAGGAGATATAAAAAAAAAGGAGAGTAAGAGGAAAGGAGGATGAGTGAGAGGAAAGAGGAGGAAGAGAACTACCAGCTAGGAGAAAAGAAGATGGGGTGTGTGTAGCACGAGACAACAGACAGAAATGCAAACAAACATAGATTTATATCCAGAGGATCACGGGAAGTTTTTTTCAACTAGAATAAACAAATAATAGAATACTTCATCAGAATAATTTGAACAAATATTGAAGTATCGACCATGACTCTGTCATGTTGTTCTGCAGGGCTGTAATGTTAACTACCTGACGAAGGTCTGAGCAGAACGCCCTCTACTTGACGAAGGTAAACTTCAGAGTCTATGAAATTAGGGTAGAGGTAGAACCCACTTGACGAAGGCCTGAGCGGAGCGCCACCCCAGCTGGCGAAGGTAAACACAACAGTGTAGCGGCTGTTTATCAGGGCGTCTGCTTCGCTAACCCTCGCCTGCAAGACCGCTCAGGCTCCCTGCAAGTGTTCTCATATACGTACGTCGGGGGGCAATATGCAGTGTGACATGTACCGCGTGGATTAAGATGTGTTTTTGCATGAATGCGAAAGACAAGGAACACACACACTCTCTCTCTCTCTCTCTCTCTCTCTCTCTCTCTCTCTCTCTCTCACGGAATTGATATTATAAAAGAGATATGTTAGATGATAAAACAATACGTGTCACATATCTTAAAAGTACATCCTGCTCAGGCTGTGAACGGTGGAATGAAAGTGGAAAGGAAAATGATGTAAGCCTAAACACCTCCCTTCCCGGTGGTGGCCAGTAACACGGGAGTCAAGACTTTGATTATGGCTCGTTTGATGGAAATGATTTAGGTACACGAAGGAGGATAAGGAAGTCATCACAATCTTCCCATCAAATGTAAGAGTGTTGTGTACTGAGTGTGTTGGTGCCGGTGTTGGTGGTGATAGCTAGCTGCTACCCGTGCCTCCACCCCGCTCCGCCCTTCCCCGACCCGCTAATCCCGCCGATCCCCAGCGTCAGTGAACGACCCGGAACCGACAAAACATATGCAAATGACACTGGCAGTAAAGTACACGAAGGGAAATTATGTTCGACAGAAGTCATTCCCCAAAAGAATAAAAGGAACAGAAATGTTATCGACACATCCCTGAAAAAAAAAGAAATTAAACATAGTTTGAAGGTACATCCACCCACCAGTACCGCGGAGACGCCTGCCGGGTACTAGGTAGACACAAGCAGAACCGTGCCACTCCCCTTATCAGTTTACACTGGATAGAGAACAAGAAAGGAAATGATGCTATGAATCAAGAGTCTGTAAACCCACAGTACACCAGCGACACATACCGTAGGATCAACCATACTCGAGGATATGTACACCAGAAGAGAGGTGAGGGAACAAACATATTTGTGCTCGCTACTGGTGTCACGATTTTTTTTTTTTTTATATTACTCGGTTATTATTGTTAGACGAAGTTTCTGTTCATGGACTGACCATCAGATCCTTAAGCATCCTCCGTCTTCATAATTTGCCAACCAAAACCTCCCCCACATATTCTTATAGGCTTCCCGTCTCCGTGAAACACAATATCCAAGGATTTCAGACCCAGATGTGGGGGTAGAGGACCCTCAGAACCATCGTTAGGTATTCCCTCTCTTCTCCCTCGCTCCCATGCACTCACACCCGCTCCTATTCCCTTCCATTCATCACGACAATCACCTCCCATTCCACGCTGTCATAAGATCCTGGACGGACCGCTTTTACGATTTCCCCGCGATCCGTCTTTTGGCACTGACGAAGGTGTCCTGGGGAACAGAGGAAACAGGTTATGGAAGGTCTGGATCACACCGATCGATCCGTTCTGCCTAATGTGTCATTTTGCAGTGTTGACTCGATATTTACAAGGCTTTGGTAAGTTGGTTTGGACTGAAGGATGCCGTCCACACTCAAGGCTCTGAGAGAGTATGGTATTTTGGAAAATTTAATCCGTTGTGAGCGACGGTACGACCCTTACGCACGAAGGTACGACCTTTGAACACGAGAGGACAACACTTGAACACGATAGCAAGACCCCTCGATATGATGGCTCAGCCTTTCGCCCGATTCTTAAGATTTAGGTCAAAGGTCACGTCATCACACCCAGGGGTCGTGGCGTCATGCTCAAAGATCCTGCCGGCCCTTGTGCCCAGGAGTCGAACCCTCTGCTCCGGGACACTGATGCAGAGCCGTGTAACCAGTGAGAGACTTGTACTCCGCTAGTTTTGTAATTTGCGTCATCGGTGCAGATCCAGAGGAGTTTCGTAGTTTGAATCACTTCAACACAACCTCAGATAGTTAAGTAAACTGGGTTAGTTTTCCAGTAGTTTCAGTAATGTGAAAATTTAGGTTGAGTTATATTGATCCCGTGTAGTTAGAGAGATTAGGTCATCTTACAGTTAGGAGCGGTAATGTGGTTAGACTTTCAAACTGTCTCTCGTACATAACTCTACTATAATCCTCTTGCAGCTTACATGGCCTGTCTTTTGGTTGGGCTGCTAGTTACATGACTGGTAGTTAGTTAATTCAGTGCTATGAATTATATGCTGAAGACAGTTTTTGCAGTTTAGTTACTGCTTTAAAAAAAAAAAAGCGACCAAGTTTTTCAGCTCAGTTTACCCACACCACCATGCCTTACGTTATACTAGTTCTTGGGGTCTTCTGCCCCTCCACAGCTCTGTCTTGGACCGAGCTGTCGTGTACACTCATGGTGCAGGAAGCCTTGCCTCGTAAGTCTACGTGGCCATCACATCCTGTATGGTCCGGTACACTCGCTTGGTACGTGTCCTCAACTCGACACCGAAATCATTAAACAACGACCCGATGACTTGCTTCCCCTTCCCCCCAGCATGACGGCTCCCACCACTGCTTGACGACGAAACTTCAGACGCACGTTCTGTATGCACGAAGAAAACTTTACCCCTCCAGACATTTGTGTGTGTGTGTGTGTGTGTGTGTGTGTGTTTTTCGCCTGCCTTATCAGCGAAGGGAAGTTTAATGGGAAAACTTATGATAATCAGATCATTTGGATGGCGTCCAGAAGTTCCGTTGTTCAGGTCGAAGCTAAAGTTTTAATCGCCTGTATAATGTTACTGAGACAAAGCATTTCATTATGGTAATCGCTGGCGTGGGTGCCTTCTTACTGGCCTCACATATCATTTAATTCTACTTGACCCCCTCTAGCCCAGCCCCCTCCCCTGTCCTTCATCACCCCTTCCTCCTCTTATCCTTCCCCTCTCATACACCCTCCCCCTCCCAAATTATCCACAAGCTCACTATCCCCCCACACTAGTCTCCAACATTGACCTACACTCACATTCGCACACCTGACACTATTCCTAGCCTTCTTATTTTGACCTCCCAACACATTTGATTCCCCAGGACCCCCCGGCCCCGGGGGGGGGGGGGGGGGGGGGGGGGGGGGGGGGGGGGGGGGGGGGGGGGGGGGGGGGGGGG
>JAUUDZ010046560.1:0-10594 GCA_032361705.1 Panulirus versicolor | reverse complement strand
CCCCCCCCCCCCCCCCCCCCCCCCCCCCCCCCCCCCCCCCCCGCGGGCTAGTACGAGGCACGGTGACCCGCGCACGTACGGTGGTGACCTGGTGGGATTATTGCGGTGACCTCGTGGGTACTGTGGTGACCAAGTGGGCATTTTGCTGACCTTGCTAGATATTGTGGTGACCAGATGGACACTGCGGTGACCTATCTCTAACGACTCAGGTCAAAGGTCAGGTTTAGGTGCTGATTGTTGGAAAGAATATATATAAAAAAAAAACAAAGACGCAAAACAAAAACCAAATGCTCCCCTTTCGCGGAGGGAGACAGAGACAGACTTATCACTAAACACGTTCTTGGCGAGGAGTTCACCGCCGACCCAGCAGCTGAGGAAGTTCCCATTCAGCTCTTGGAAGGAACACTAACGTCTCCTCACTTTTTTCTTCTTCTTTGAAGTTAACCTCATTAGTACAGCCACCTGTGACTTGCAGGTACAAGACCTCGTCCTCGATGACATTTAGGCTGGAACCCTGTACGTTGTCACGATGAACGACTCGTGACCAAGACAGATACAGAGGCCAGAATGCTGGGGGTGCCAGTGGAGGGTTGAGGATAACGTGTTCTTGATGGTGGGGGGGGGGGGGGGATGGGTGGCAGGAGGAGAGCTAATCTTGGACTTTAGCTTTTCTATGCTTTGGCTGCTGCTGCTGCTGCTGCTGCTTCCCGTCCCCACTCTGGTAGTGCCACGGCTCATGGAAAAAATGAACTTAGCAAAACGTGACCTGACGATGGGACACTTGCCATGAACGTCACATGGTTTCAAGTGGCTCCTCTTTCCACACCTAACCACCAAAAACAAAAAAAAAACAAACAAAAGAACACACGAGGTAGGTAGAAATCAACCAACACAGTGTCTAAAACTTTTCCTCCTCTATCCCGATCCACACCTTCATCTATCCCTTCTTGGAGGAATCTTCTTATATGTCTTCTTCCATGAATCCTGTGAAGCCCTTCTTTCATGGGAAACGCGTCTACTTCAGGACCATACGGGACCTTTGGATATGAGGCTTCAGCCAGCATCATCAAGAATCTTACAGGTTCACCTGATTCTAGTCCGGTATGTCCAACTCACTTTTACACCTTTTAGTATTTCGCCATAGCTGTATATCGGGAAATATATAGAGCAATGCTGATAAGTATAGTCATTAGGATGGGAGTTACCTGAGGTCTTTCATGTTTTACCTCTAGTCTCGGAGCTTGACAGGATATCAATTAACTACAGAAAATGGTGGGAAAGAAAAACTTCCTTACCTAATGTAATTAAGTTCGCTTCGCTGAGGCTGATGTAGACAGGGTACGGTTACGTAAGGATGGGTAAGGTTTCACAAATCAATTCATCTCTTGTGAAATGTTTGCAGTATTATCTGTAGATTCAGCCTGACTGGAGCATATATTTGATGTCTGAAATCGTAACTGATAATAATTACAGTCTTAAGATTCGTCTTCTTCAGCATGACGTCACCTTGCGCAAGAAGCAGACATTGAACTCAAGCTATCTGAATTAAACCCCTTGGCTTTTTTCCTTCCCTCCCCCTCCTTCCTTGACCTGGGAGAGTCTATTTCCCTCCATATTGTGGAAGAAAGTTGATATTCCCTCCATGAGTTGGAGGCGGTTTCATTTTCCCTCCTTGTCTTGGAACACGACCCATTTGCCCTTCACGTCACGAAACGGAGTCCATAGCCCTCCTTGAGGGAGGGCAGTTCCCTCCTTGTCCCGAAATGCAGTCCATTTTCTTTATATTGACTACGTAATTGCTCTTCACTCTTCTTCCATTTTCTTTCTCCTAATCCCTACTTAGGTCATTTTTTTTTCTAACACTGAAGACGACCATACATTAATCCCTTAAGTACGACGATACGGCCCTTTAGCAAGAAGCTATAATCCTGAGGCATAGTCGCGTGACCTTTGCCCTTAATCTTCAAAGGTCAAAGGTCACATTCACGTAGCCAAGGCTGGTACACTCCAAGAAGTCGCCATCAAGAACCACACAACGTATTATGGACATATCTGCCCATGTCTTTGGTACACTATTCATCATTTCTGTTGCAGCAGCACACACGTTGTTTAAATGTTCTAACTTCATGAGGGGAAAGTAAGTGAATTACGCGAGGCGATTAAGTTGAAAGTCTTGTATTTAAAACACTATCCATGCACATAAACCTCACAGCTGACAGATCAGGTGGACGATCAGCTGATCGAAGTAAACAATGGCTTTGTTGATACAGGAATGTTCAAAGTGGTGGTTTGATTACAATGATAAGCAGTGAATGATTTTTTTTCACCAGTTTTACTGTCAAACTTATAAAGAATTCTGAGACATTATACTCGTAAAGAATTACCATATTTCACTTACCAACCATCAAGACTTATCACATTTCCAGAGTATTTATGTATTATTATACTTAGAAATGATAATAAGGTGCTGCACCTTGTTAATGATGAAGGGAATACATAGGAATTGCTATCCTGGATATGTGATTACTGAGCAAAGTGGGAGACACAAGACTTGTCTCTCCTTACTTTTCATATGACGAACGTCTAACTTCCAGGTACGGATTGAGAGACACCATTAGATACGGAGAATTTTCCAGATAGTGGCCATCCAGCTTATCACGCCAATGCAAAGTAAAATGGACCGAATAAAGAATAACATCCAGAAGATGTGGTCCTCTCATTGCCTCGAGGTTGTAGATTCATCGGTTCTTGGCGAGACAGTCGTAACCTGGACAATACAAGCAGAAGAAGGACGGGTTGAGGAAGATGAGGATTTCCCCGGAGACGCACTTGGTGGTGTCTGTGATGAGCGGGCGGTAGAGATCGTCGGCTTCCAACATGATCCAGGCAATGTCACAGCCACAGGTCAGAGGATTACCTGCCAACGAAGCAACACCTTTGGTTATTCCCCTTAATTCTGCAAATGGTCTATATCCCCTTTATTGCTATGGTGTCCCTTTTCCAGGATCTTCTGTAACTATAAGGTTGGGTTACTTCCAGTAGCGGGGAAATGGTGGATAAATATATATATATATATATTGTGTGCTCATCTATATACATATTTATATACCTGATAAGCATATCTAACTATCAAAGGGGAATAATAAATGCCACAGGCTATTTATTAACAAAAAACCTAAATCTAATACATGTGTTTGTTGGATTTTCTCTTATTGGTTTGGTTTCACGTTGATTTCACTAGCGCGTTATACTGAATTGAGAGTGTAACAAGCACTTCACAGATAAAGAGGAAAAAAAAGGAAAATGTCATCACTAATTTCTAGTGAAGGCACACTGAATACTGCAGGAGACGAGCTGACGGAGACATCCTCATGGTAGAGGCTGGAGGAGTGGCTGGAGGGGCGCGGTGGGTCGCACCTCCCCAAGCTTGTCGCCGCTGACGCTCATCGCTGGGAGAAATTTGCACCTGCTGCTCCAGATAGCGAACTTTGGGGGGCTGTTTCGAGGCAAGGTGACCCCCTGCACATACGGTAGTGACCTGGTAGGTATTGAGGTGACCTGGTGAGCATTATGTTGACCTGATGGACACTTAGTGACCCCCGCCCAATAATGTGATGACTTGATGGATACCTTAGTGACCCATCGGGTATTGTGGTGAGTCATGTGCTGACCCAATGAGTACTATTGTGAAGTCGTGGGGACTCTGTCTATGGGGTGATCTGGAGGACGTTTTACCTTGGATCTTAAACCCCGATGAGCCCTGGCATTTGCTGCTGCTGCTGCTGCTGCTGCTGCTGCTGCTGCTTCGCCAGCCTAGTAGCTCCCATATCTTACGGGAGAAAACAAGTCTTTCGAAGCAGAACTTACTGTTTAGAATCATCCCAGAGAACTCCAGATCAGTGATGGTTTGTCCTTGCAAACACAAGCCAGAAAACGGGTATTTTCACACTTTAAATGGACAGGAAAGTTGTTCTGAGTTAGTCTTTATCTGTCATCGTGTAAGGCGAGGCTTGGGTAAGCAAGAGTGACCCCACACGAGACATCTGAAATCTTCCCATGAACGAGATATTCTCCCTATCATTGGTGCCGTGAGAATTGCGACTGTTGTCTATTGAGGCGCCTTGGCTTTGATGGTGATATCACCGTAATCATACAGTGGCCTACATAGTGTAACTTTTCCGATGGTGATGTGGCTTAGACAACGTTTCCATAACGCGGATGGAGTGGCCCAAGAGGAGTGATGTCCTTCGCTGAGGCGATTGGATCTCAAATACTGAGCTTACAAGGTGTTACCATGACGTGTAGAACTTTGCTTAGTGTCTGGAATAGAACTGGATCAGTTTGATGCTGTATTGCTTTAGTGGCTTCCCTTCTTTGGCAATCCTCTGTATGTCATGGAGCTTTGACGTCAGTAAGATCATCATTCTCTGAATCGTACTTTATCACTGAGAATGATGCATTAGCCATAGCCCGTCTTACAATTTCCTGCATATACAGGCCTCCTCCAAACAATTCATCATTCACTCCAACCTTCCACTTTCTCCTCGTTTCCCCTTTCTCTTTGTTCCCGCCACTTCCGAATCTTTACTCCCTTAGTTATCCTCTCTTCACTCATCTTCTTCGTTCGACCAAACCATTTCAGCGAGCCCTCTTTAGCCCTCTCATACGCACTCTTCTTACCACTACACCTCTCTCTTGCATTGTAATTCTTTTATTCGACCATCCCTGCTCACACCATATGTTGTCTTCAAATATTTTATTTGCAATACATCCACTTTCCTCCGTACCACTTTCTTTTTATCTAGAGCCCATATTTCGCAACCATACAACACCGTCGGTCCTACTATACCATCAAACATACCCTTCTTTGCCCTTACACATAGTGACCTTTCCTCCTACACGCTTCTCAGTACACCTTAGCTCCCTCACCCATCTATGACTTACTTCAGCTCCCACGGCTCTATCCTCTGCCATATCCACTCCCCGTTTTCTAAAATACTTCACTTCCTCCAATTTCTCTCCATGCAAACTCACACTGCAACCAGCCTGTCTCTCTCCATTGCTTAATATAACAACTGTAAGATTTTCCACGTTTACCCTAAATTTCCTTCTTTTACACACTTTCCCAAATTCAGGATCCAGGCTCTAGTGCAGATTTTCACTCGAATCTGCCACTAGCACCGCGTAATCAGCCAACAGAAACCGACTCACCTCCCCCTCCATCCGACAGGCTGCAGAGATGACTCTCTCTCCAAGACCCTTACATTCATCACCCTCATCGCCCTATCTATAAAGAGGTCAATCATCCACGCTGACATCACGCGCCCCTGCTGCAGACCCACCTTCTCCTGGAACCACTCATCCTCCTCTCTTCCTACTCGGACACACGCGTTATTCTCTTCATGTAAACTCCTCACTGTTCTAGTTGCTTTCCACCCACACCGTGTATTCTCTTCCTCCTCCTCAAAGCATCTTTGTCATCCCTATCATATGCTTTTTCCAGATCCATATAAAAGCCACATAGAAATCCTGTTTTCTATAGAAAGTATTTGTTACACAAATTCTTCAAAGCAAACATTTGAGCCAGACATCTTTTTTCCTCTTCTGAATCCACTTTGTTCCTCCCCAGTCGGACGCTCTTTGTATGCTACTACCCTCTCATTCACCCCTTTCTAGCACTTCTTACCAGCAGCGCCCAGTAAACAATACCTTTGTAACTCGAACATTCAGTTTGGTTCCTCCTTACCTTCATACGATGGCACTATATTGGTGTTCGGACAATCCACAGGCACCGCAAAATACATACCCGCCAGAGTGACTCAACAGACACTAAAAACAAATGCCCTCCTAAGTCAGTCTTGAACATCACCCCACCAGACATACACCCATATATTCGCCGAAACAAATACCAAACATACATACTCAGGTCAGTGTGCAGTTCCGGAGACTCACCTGCCAAATCAATCGAGCCAGAAGGAACCAATTGATCGAAGATGTGTTTCCACGATTCCTCAGGAAGCTCCTCCACATTGTTGTTCGTCATCGTCACTGTTGCTTGGCTGGTGAGTCCTGTTGTGGAAGAATGAGAGGAATGGGTCGTGCCCAGTTATATAAAGGTATCTCTTCCTTCATGTCTTTTAGAGCTATAGTTGTGATGCTGTCGCTTGCACCCTTCATCTGAGACACTATGCAAGTTGAGTCTCGTAATGAAGGCATATGTTACTCACAGAGTAAAAGTTACAGAGATGTTAGCGTATAGCAAACACATGAATGGTAAGGGTATGTGAATTTTGTAGCTAGACTGATTACGCTACCATCATCTGCGCTATCAAGAGCAAAGTAATGCTTTCATTGCAACTAGCGGTAGGTGTGATATGTGATTTTTGAGGCATGCTAGTAGAGACAATAGTACTGATGTAATAATGCCAATGACGATAACATTAACAAGAGCTAAGTTGACCACAGCAATGTTTGTAGCGGTTAGTGCCAGCTGTTACGGTATTCAGGGACTGTATACACTTTCTCGTGTGGAAGTAATAATCAAATGTCAAAATCATTTTTTGGGGGGATCTTATCTTGCTACTTACCATGGACAGCGTCATGACGAACTCTAACGATCTTGTTGTAGTTTAGGTTCACGGACGCCAAAGATTGTCCCTTTGTAGCAATGGCAAAGTTGTCGACTTCTTCGAGTTCATTCTCCCCGAGGTCTATTACCGTCAGATTCTCCAGTTCTGAGAAGATGCCAGGCACAAGAGTTTGGAGGTTGATTCTTGACAGGTAAATCTCGCGCAAGGATGGCACAACGAGAGACACAGACTCGTCAAATGCCAAGTTTCTGTTGCCACTGAGGCGAAGAACCTCCAGAGACGTCGACTGGATACGTGGGAGGTTAAGGAAGTTGTTATTCTCTATACTGAAACTCTGAAGCTCTCGGTACAATGGGATCGTCACAAACGGAAAGTCTTGAAGTTCATTGTTTGCCAAGTCCAGATGCTTGAGCGTCGAGTGAGACTGAGCGAAGGTCTGGTCGTGCACTGATGTAAGGTATGTGCCACGTATGATGATGGCCTCAAATGTTAAGCCACCAAAGATGTCGGGCTTGAGGGTAGTCAGGCCACTACAGCAATGATCGGGGTCTTGGTCGATTTTAAATTCTAGAAAGTTGGTGATAGGAAAGGTTGCTTCTAAAGCATTTTGTAACTGTTCGTCTGTTTCGACCCCAGTGCAGTCAAGATTTGGCCGCATGTACATATCAGTAAAGCACACACATGGCTGGATGTCGGAAGCCATGGGGCAAGGCCATTCCTGGGGTTGTGGTCTGCTGTCAGCCTTCGGGCGGGGCCAGTCATCGAGCTGTGGTCTGTCTTCGGCCTTGGGGCGGGGCCAATCCTGGGGCTGTGGTCTGTCGTCTCGGATGAGGCTATCGGTGAGGCCACCAGAGATCAGCGGGCCGGCACCAAGGCCGACCAGGACGACCAACGCCGGGAACTTTAACACCATTTTAATTCGACTGTTTCTCGGAGTGCAGCAGGCAGGCGGGTGGCTTGGCGTGATCTGCGGCTACCCTTATAGCCAAGGTGGCCTTATCACCTGGGCAGTGGACGAGGATGGGGCCAGGGAAGACAAGAGGACTTCCTCACTCAGGTAAACTACTGCTACATGTATCTGGTGTTAACAGTCAGTAACGTACAGCGGTATCACTTTGTCGTCACTGTACATCATCAGGATATGAAAGAGGTCAGAAAAAGACAACTTGTCTGAACCATGCACGATGTAGCTTTCACGCCGAGGACCTCCATGAGCCATGGTGGTCAGAACAAAGATATTCAGATTCCACTTCCGTTGGTTTTCGTCTCAGTTTCATCATCTTCAGTCTAACCCTCCCACTCGAGCCTCGGACTCTACAGCTGACCTATTCCTTAGCGTATAGGGCCTCTGTACGACTCTCTGGATCTAGACTAACATGGGCTTAGATCTCAGCTCTGAGGGTGTCTAACGTACAAGAGACAACGTCAGTCGGGAGGGAGGGACGCTCATCGAAGCCTAATCCTCACCCATCGAGCAGGTCACTAAGCCTGCACTCTATGAAGGGTTGGGTCGTTTACGTCTCCTTGATACCTCCTCATCTGTGTTTCCAGTACTTGAGTATTACTGAAGTCCTCCAGTACTTTGTCATAAGGTCTCGAAGTACTTCGACAGGCAGGAAGGGAGGTGGGTCTTTTAAGCATAGCATTACTAACGTCTCCTTACCCGAACGATCATATCGTCAGAAGAAGCTACACTTGTAGTAATCACACCGAACCTCAGGTTCCCACACTCGAGTGTTTGTTATCTTGCCAGGGTGGTGACGGGACCATGTGGTGCCCGTGCTTATAATTCCGTTAACATTAGCAAAGTCCTACTCCAATGTGAATATATGTAACACAAATAGAATTAGAAAATACGCTATTGTAGGTGGTGCCATGATTGTTTAAGAAAGCTTAGGATCGTTATCTAACTAGCACTTTAGTGATCTGATCAGTTCAGTAGAGACCTACTGACTACATGATGTTGCGGTGTGAGCTTTGGGAGGGAGGCGGGCCTGGCGGGTAAAATGGTGTCACAGTAAGCACGTTTGAGCTGACAGGGACGACATGAACCTGGTGGGCATCATGGTGACTGGGTACTCCGACGACTTTACTTAGCACTATGATGACCCCGAGCGTGTGCTCTGATGACCCAGCGGGCAGTCTTCTGACCTGGTAGGTAGAATGATGACTTTCATGGGATTGTAATGACTTAACAATTGTGGTTCATTGATTGTTAATCTGGTCGTGGATACTCATCATGTCATTCTGTGGGTCCTGTCTAGGGAATTATTCTGATATTCGGTGCGACATACGTACATTAAATCATGGGTCTGTAGAGAGTGTCACAAGGGATATTCATCTTTTTCACTACTACGTCTCTCATCGTTTTGCATAGGCCATGGAAGACGAAAAGATGAAGAGAAATATCATCCAGCAAACTGATGTCCGCTCAGGACGTAACCCTCCCCTCCAACCCAGCAGCTGCGGGTCTTCCCATTCAGCTCTTGGGGGACATCATAGCCGTCTCCATACTTTTTTTGTCCCCTTTGAACTGAACCTCTCTGTTACAGCCACCTGACCTGTCGATAGATACAAGACCTTAACCTCGAGGCCATTCTGTCCAGCGTCCCACACGTTACCATGAGGAACTACTTATGAAGAAGACGAACTACAGAGGGCGTAGACCTGAGAGTCGTCAGAGGACGATTGAGGAACCCGTGATGGTGAGGGTGGTGTCATGATGAGGGGGAGGGCCGACCTTCGACCTCAGCCATGCTGTGTCCTGACACTAGCTGCTGCTGCCGCTGCTGTTGCTGCTGCCGCTGCTGTTGCTGCTGCCGCTGCTGTTGCTGCTGCTGTTGCTGCTGCCGCTGCTGTTGCTGCTGCCGCTCCTTCCCATCGCCAACCTGATGGCGCCACGTCTCATGGTAAGAAGGAGACATGTCAAAATATGGCTTACCAACATACTAATGTCCAGAGAAAAAAAAATCCCTAAATTCGTTTCAAATATTTCCTTGCAGGTGTTTGTTCGCAAGCGACATTGCTGACGAATGAATAACTGTTTGTCTTCATCCTCTACAGATATTATTCTCTAAGTAGCTCATTTGTTACGAAACATATTCAGATTTATCAAGTGCAAAACGAACTCAATGTTCGGTACGTTTGATGGAGCTTCGAAATCAGAGAGGAAAGAGCAAATTAGCTAACTTGTCAGTCAACAAGTGGACAATGCAGTCGGTCAACCAAGGGGACCAGCCAGCTGACCAACCATCTACTGGGTCAGCCAGTCAAGCGCTTAGCATGCCAGCCAGTAAGCCACGCAGCCGATTTAACCAGCCATCCAACCAACCAGCCACCCACTCAACTGTCATGCGATTATGACTGTTGGCTGGTGTGCACCTAACTTTGATGATGACATCCTGGCACGGATGGTGCCGTGGATTTTGTGGTACAGCGGCTCTCTAATGCCATGCCTCTCATGGTGTCATGCCTCTCATGGTGTCATGCCTCTCACGGTGTCATGCCTCTCAAAGTGTCGTGCCTGTTATGGTGATATGCCTCTCATGGTGTCACGCCTCTCATGGTGTCATGCCTCTCATGGTGCTATGCCCCTGATGGTGTCATGCCTCTCATGCCTCTCAAAGTGTCGTGCCTCTCATGGCGACATGACAAATGAGAGACTACTCTCGTCTAGGTTTGGATGTGTTGTATAAATCGCGACTTCTAAAAAAAGCTCACACATCTTACAGTCTTGGGACAATTAAACTTACTCCACTTAACTAGACTTATTTCTGTATTTGGACACTTTACAGGCAGGTTGGTACTTTACTGTATAGATGACTACTTATAAATGAGAGTTATAGCTTATCCCTCTTTTTCCAAGTGCTGTGTTGCTGCCCTAAACCTGACCTTCTCGGATGAAAGGTTAAATGATATATATATTAGGAAGAAATGAATGTATGAAGGATTACTAAGAATCGGACTAAGAGGGTTTCCCACGTCAAGACCGAATTTCTGTCGAT
>JAUUDZ010046549.1:0-10594 GCA_032361705.1 Panulirus versicolor | reverse complement strand
AGTCAGGATCATTAGATTTAATGTCTCGGAAGTCAAGATGATAAGATTTACTGCTTTATAACAGATCTACTGCCTCATAAAAGGTGAAGATTACTAGATTTACTGCCATATAACAGGTCAAGATTATTAGATTGCCTTATATCAAGATCATTAGATTTACTACGTAAAAGCAAGTCAAGATCATTAGATTTATTGCCTTGTAACGGGTCAAGATCATTAGATATACTTCCTTATAACGAGTGAAGGTCATTAGATTTACTGCCTTAGGAATTTCAAGAAATTAAATTTACTGCCTTTAACAGGTCATCATTAGATTTACTGCCTTATAACGGGTCAAGATCATTTGATATAGATAAGATTTACTGCCTTATAACAGGTCAACATCATTAAATTTACTGCCTGTCACAATCTTTATATTTACTGCCTTTTAACAAGTCAAGGCGGTAGCCTTATAAAAGGTCATTAGAGGAACTGCCTCATGTCAAGATGATTAGATTTACTGCCTTATAACATTGCAAGATCATTAGATTTACTGCCTTATAACAGGTCATCATTAAATTTACTGCCTGATGATAAGTCAAGATCATTATATATACTGCCTTATAACATGTCAAAATCTTTATATTTACAAGTAAATAAAAGGTCATCATTAGAGTAACTGCCTCTGGTCAAGATGATTAGATTTACTGCCTTATAGCAGGTCATCTTATATTGCCTATATATTGTCAAAAATAATATTTACTGCTCTGTAACAGGTCAATATTTACTACATCGTATTAGATCATTAGATTTACCACCATGTCTTGACCACCAAGGTCAAGATCATTAGATT
The DNA here is from genome assembly GCA_032361705.1 of Panulirus versicolor. NCBI lineage: Eukaryota > Metazoa > Arthropoda > Malacostraca > Decapoda > Palinuridae > Panulirus > Panulirus versicolor. The sequence continues at coordinate 9,762 of JAUUDZ010046549.1, read as the reverse complement.
TAGTGTCATAACAAGTCAAGATTTGCTTCCTTAAGCAGGTCAAAATCATTAGATTTACTGTTTTATAACAGGTTAAGATCATAAGATTTTCTTCCTTATAACTGGTGAAGATCATGAGATTTACTGCCTTGTAACAGGTCAAGGTCATTAGATTTACTGCCTTATAACAAGTCGAGATCATTAGATTTGCTGTCTTGTAATAGGTCAAGATCATTAGATTTGCTGCCTTATAACAGGTCAATATCATTAGATATATTGCCTTATGATAACTCAAGATCATTAGATTTACTGCCATATAACAGGTTGAGATAATTAAATTTACTGCCTCATAACAGGCTAAGATCATTAGATTTATTGCCTTATAACAGGTCAAGATCATTAGATTTACTGACTTATAACAGGTCAAGATCATTAGATTTACTGCCTCATAACAGGTTTAGATCATTAGATTTACTGCCTTATAACAGGCCAAGATTATTAGACTTACTGCCTTGTAACAGGTCAAGATCATTAGATTTATTTCCTTATAACTGGTTAAGATCCTTAGATTTACTACCTTATTATAGGTCAAGATCATTAGATCTATTGCCTTATAACAGGTCAAGATCATTAGATTTACTTCCCTATAACAGGTCAAGATCATTAGATTTACTGCCTTGTAACAGGTCAAGATCATTAGATTTAATGCCTTATATCATGTCAAGATCATTAGATTTACTGCCTTATAATAGGTCAAGATCATTAGATTTACTGTCTTATAACAAGTAAAGGCGATTAGATATACTGCTTTAAAAGAATTCAAAATCATTAGATTTATTTCCTTATAACAGGTGAGGATCCTTAGATTTACTGCCTTATAACAGGACAAGATCATTAGATTTACTGTCTCGTAACAGGTTAAGATCATAAGATTTTCCTCTTTATAACTGGTCAAGATCATGAGATTTACTGCCTTGTAACAGGTCAAAGTCATTAGAATTACTGCCTAATAACAAGTCGAGATCATTAGATTTACTGCCTTCTAATAGGTCACGATCATTAGATTTACTGCCTTATAATAGGTCAATATCATTAGATTTATTGCCTTATAATAACTCAAAATCATTAGATTTACTGCCTTATAACAACTCAAGGACACTAGATTTACTGCCTTATATCAGGTCAAGATCATTAAATTTACTGCCTTATATCAGCTCAAGATCATTAGATTTACTACCTTAAAACATGTCAATATGAATAGATTTACTCCCTTATAACAACTCACTATCATTAGATTTACTGTCTTATAACACGTCAAAATAATTAGGTTTAGTGCCTAATAGATCATTAGATTTACTGTCTCATAACAGGTTAATATCATAAGATTTACTTCCTTACAACTGGTCAAGATCATGAGATTTACTGCCTTGTAACAGGTCACGGTCATTAGATTTACTACCTTATAACAAGTCGAGATCATTAGATTTACTGGCTTGTAATAGGTCAAGATCATTAGATTTATTGTCTTATAACAGGTCAATATCATTAGATTTATTGCCTTATAACAACTCAAGATCATTAGATTTATTACCTTATAACAACTCAAGATCACTAGATTTACTGCCTTATATTAGGTCAAGATCATTAGATTTACTGCCATATATCAGCCCAAGATCATTAGATTTACTACCTTAAAACATATCAATATCAATAGATTTACTGCCTTATAACAACTCAAGATCATTAGATTTACTGTCTTATAACACGTCAAAATAATTAGGTTTATTGCCTAATAAGATGTCAATATCATTAGATTTACTGCCTTGTCACAAGTGAAGATCACCAGATTTACTGCCTTATAACAGGTCAGGATCATTAGATTTCTGCCTTATAACCGGTCAAGATCATTAGATTCACTGCCTTATAACAGGTCAAGATCATTAGATTTATTGCCTCATAACAGGTTAAGATCATTAGATTTAATGCCTTATAACAGGGCAACATCATTAGATTTACTGATTTATAACAGGTCAAGATCATTAGATTTACTGCCTTATAACAGGCCAAGATCATTAGATTTTCTGTCTTATAACAGGTAAATATCATTAGATTTTCTGTCTTATGACAGGTCAAGATCATTATATTTACTGCCATATAAGAGGTCAAGATCATTAGATTTACTGCCTCAGAACAGGCTAACATCATTAGATTTACTGCCTTATAACAGGTCAAGATCATTATATTTACTGACTTATAACAGGTCAAGATCATTAGATTTACTGCCTCATAACAGGTTTAGATCATTAGGTTTACTTCCTTATAACAGGTCAAGATTATTAGAATTACTGCCTTGTAACAGGTCAATATCATTAGATTTATTTTCTTATAACAGGTTAAGATCATTAGATTTACTACCTTATAACAGGTCAAGATCATTAGATTTACTGCCTTATAATAGGTCAATATCATTAGATTTACTGACTTATAACAGGTAAATATCATTAGATTTACTGTCTTATGACAGGTCAAGATCATTAGATTTACTGCCATATAACAGGTCAAGATCCTTCGATTTTCTGCCTCATAAGAGGCTAAGATCATTAGATTTCCTGCCTTTTAACAGGTCAAGATCATTAGATTTAGTGACATATAACAGGTCATGATCATTAGATTTACTGGCTCATAACAGGTTTAGATCATTAGATTTACTGCCTTATAACAGGTCAAGATCATTAGATTTACTGACTTATAACAGGTCAAGATCATTAGATTTACTGTATTGAAACAGGTGAAGATCATTAGATTTACTGCCTTATAACAGGTCAAGTTCTTGAGATTTAATGTCCTGTCACAAGTCAAGATGATTAGATTTACTGCTTTAATACACGTAAAGCACATTAAATTTATTGGCTCATAAGAGGTTTAGATCATTAGATTTACTGCTTTATAACAGGTAAAGATCATTAGATATACTGCCTTGTAGCAGGTCAAGATCATTAGATTTACTGTCTTATAACAGGACAATATCATTTGATTTACTGCCTTATAACATGTCAAGATCATTAGATTTACTGACTTGTAACAGGACCAGATCATTAGATTTACTGTCTTATAACAGATCAAGATTATTAGATTTAATGCCTTATAACAGGTCAATATCATGAGATTTACTGCCTTGTAACAGGTCAAGGTCATTAGATTTACTGCCTTTTAACAAGTCAAGATCATTATATTTACTGCCTTGTAATAGGTCAAAATCAATAGATTTACTGCCTTTTAACAGTTCAATATCATTAGATTTTTTACCTCATAATAACTCAAGATCATTAGATTTACTGCCTTAAACAAATCAAGATCATTAGATTTAATGCTTTATAAGAGGTCAAGATTATCATATTTACTGCCTAGTAACAGGAAAATATCATTAGATTTCCTGTCTTATAACATGTCAAGATCATTATATTTACTGTATTGTAACAGGTCAAGATCTACTGCTTTATAACATATCAAGATCAGTAGATTTACTGACTTATAACAAGTCAAGATCATTAGATTTATTACCTTATAACATGTCAAGATCATCAGATTTACTGACTTATAACTGGTCAAGATCGTTAGATTTACTGCCTTATAAGAGGTCAAGATTATTAGGCTTATTGCCTTGTAACAGGTTAAGATCATTAGATTTATTGCCTTATAACAGGTTAAGATCATTAGATTTACTACCTTATGATAGGTCAAGATCGTTAGATCTACTACCTTATAACAGGTCAAGATCATTAGATTTACTGCCTTATAACAAGTGAAGATCATTAGATTTACTGCCTTATAACAGGTCAAGATCCGTAGATTTACTGCCTTATAACAGGACAAGATCATTAGATTTACTGTCTTATAACAGGTTAAGATCATAAGATTTTCTTCCTTGTAACTGGTAAAGATCATGAGACTTATTGCCTTGTAACAGGTCAAGGTCATTATATTTACTGCCTTATAAAAAGTCGAGATCACTAGATTTACTGCCTTGTAATAGGTCAAGACTATCAGATTTACTGCCTTATAACAGGTCAATATCATTAGATTTATTGCCTTATAATAACTCAAGATCATTAGATTACTGCCTTATAACAACTCAAGATCATTAGATTTACTGCCGTATATCAGGTCAAGATTATTAGATTTACTGCCTTATATCAGCTCAAGATCATTAGATTAACTGCCTTAAAACATATCAATATCAATAACAACTGAAGATCATTAAATTTACTGTATTATAACACGTGAAAATGATTAGGTTTACTGCCTAATAATAAGTGAATATCATTAGATTTACAGCCTTATCACATGTCAACATCACTAGATTTACTGCCTTATTACAGTTCAAGACTATTAGATTTACTGCCGTATAACCGGTCAAGATCTTTAGATTTACTGCCTTATAACAGGTCAAGATCATTAGAATTACTGCCTCATAACAGGTTAAGATCATTAGATTACTGCCTTATAACAGGTCAAGATCATTAGATTTACTGACTTATAACAGGTCAAGGTCATTAGGTTTCCTGCCTTATAAAAGGTCAAGATCATTAGATTTACTGCTTTATAACAGGTAAATATCATTAGATTTAACGCCTTATAACAGGTCAAGATCATTAGATTTACTGCCATATAACAGATCAAGATCATTAGATTTACTGCCTCATAACAGGCTAAGATCATTAGATTTACTGCCTTATAACAGGTCAAGATCATTAGATTTATTGTCTTATAACAGCTCAAGATCATTAGATTTACTGTATTGAAACAGATGAAGATCATTAGATTTACTGCCTTATAACAGGTCAAGATCATTTGATTTAATGTCTTTTAACAGGTCAAGATGATTAGATTTACTGCCTCATAACATGTTAACATCATTAGATTTACTGCCTTATAACAGGTGAAGTTCATTTTATTTAGTGTCTTGTAACAAGTAAAGATGATTAAATTTACTGCTTTATAACAGGTCAAGATCATTAGATTTACTGCCTTATAACACGTGAGATCATTAGATTTACTGCTTTATAACATGACAAGATCATTAGATTTATTGTCTCATAACAGGTCAAGATCATTAGATTTATTGCCTTGTAACAGGTAAAGATCATGATATTAAGTGCCTAATAACAAGTTAAGATGATTAGATTTACTCCCTTATAACAGGTCAAGATCTTTAGATTTATTGTCTTAAAACGGGTCAAGATCGCTAGAATTACTGCCTTATAACAGGTCAAAATCATTATATTTACTGCCTTGTAACAGTATAAGATCATTAGATTTACTGCCTTATATCATGTCATGACTATTAGATTTACTGTGTTATAAGATGTCAAGATGCCTTATAACAGCACAAGATTATTAGATTTACTATCATATAATAGGTCAAGATCATTAAATTTACTGCCTTATAACAGGTCAAGATCATGAGATTCTTCCCTTGTAACTGGTCAAGATCATTATATTAACTGCCTTATAAAAGTAAAAGATCATTAGATTTACTGCCTTATAACATGTCATGATCATTAGATTTACTGGCTTATAACAGGACTAGATCATTAGATTCACTGTCTTATAACAGGACAAGATTATTAGATTTAATTCCTTATAACAGGACCAGATCATTAGATTTACTGTCTTATAACAGGTCAAGATTATTAGATTTACTGCCTTATAACAGGTCAGTATCATGAGATTTACTGCCTTATAACATGTCAAGATTATTAGATTTACTTTATTGCAACAGGTCAAGATCTACTGCCTTATAACATATCAAGATCAGTAGATTTACTGCCTTATAACAAGTCAAGATCATCAGATTTACTACCTTATAACATGTCAAGATCATTAGATTTACTGACTTATAACTGGTCAAGATCATTAGATTTACTGCCTTATAACAAGTCAAGATTATTAGGATTATTGCCTTGGAACAGGTTAAGATCATTAGATTTATTGCCTTATAACAGGTTAAGATCATTAGTTTTACTACCTTATAATAGTTAAAGATCATTAGCTCTATTGTCTTATAACAGGTCAAGATCAATAGATTTACTGCCTTATAACAAGTCAAGATCATTAGATTTACTGCCTTATAATAGGTCAAGATCCTTAAATTTACTGCCTTATAACAGGTCACGATCATTAGATTTACTGTCTTATAACAGGTTAAGATGATAAGATTTTCTTCCTTATAACTGGTCAAGATCATGAGATTTATTGCCTTGTAACAGGTCAAGGTCATTATATTTACTGCCTTATAAAAAGTCGAAATCATTAGATTTCCTGCCTTGTAATTGGTCAAGATTATTAGATTTACTGCCTTATAACAGGTCAATATCATTAGATTTATTTCCTTATAATAACTCAAGATCATTAGATTTACTGCCTTATAACAACTTAAGATCATTAGATTTACTTACGTATATCAGGTCAAGATCATCAGATTTACTGCCTTATATCAGCTCAAGATCATTGGATTAACTGCCTTAAAACATGTCAATATCAATAACAACTGAAGATCATTAGATTTACTGCCTTATAACACGTGAAAATAATTAGGTTTACTGCCTAATAAGAAGTCAATATCATTAGATTTACTGCCTTATCATATGTCAAGATAACTAGATTTACTGCCTTGTAACAGGTAAAGATCATTAGATTTACTGCCTTATAACAGGTCAAGATCATTAGAATTTCTGCCTCATAACAGGTTAATATCATTAGATTAGTGCCTTATAACAGGTCAAGATCATTAGATTTACTGACTTATAACGGGTCAAGGTCATTAGATTTACTGCCTTATAAAAGGTAAAGATCATTAGATTTACTGCCTTATAACAGGTAAATATCATTAGATTCAATGCCTTATAACAGGTCAAGATCATTAGATTTACTACCATATAACAGGTCGGAATCATTAGATTTACTGCCTTATAACAGGCTAAGATCATTAGATTTACTGCCTTATAACAGGACAACATCATTAGATTTATTGACTTATAACAGCTCAAGATCATTAGATTTACCGTATTGAAACAGATGAAGATCATTAGATTTACTGCCATATAACAGGTCAAGATCATTATATTTAATGTCTTGTAACAGGTCAAGATGATTAGATTGAGTGCCTTATAAAGGGTAAACATTATTAGATTTACTGCCTTATAACAGGTCAAGTTCATTAGATTTAATGTCTTGTAACAAGTCAAGATGATTAGATTTACTGCTTTATAACAGGTCAAGATCATAAGATTTACTGCCTTATAACAGGAAAAGATCATTAGATTTACTGTCTCATAACAGGTCAAGATCATTAGATTTATTGCCTTGTAACAGGTCAAGAACATGAGATTTCGTGCCTAATAACAAGTTAAGATGATTAGATTTACTACCTTATAACAGGTCAAGATCATTAGATTTATTGTCTTAAAACGGGTCAAGATCATTAGATTTACTGCCTTATAACAGGACAAGATCATTAGATTTACTGTCTCATAACAGGTCAAGATCATTATATTTATTGCCTTGTAACAGGTGAAGATCATGAGATTTAGTGCCTAATAACAAGTTAAGATGATTAGATTTACTACCTTATAACAGCTCAAGATCATTAGATTTACTATATTGAAACAGAGGAAGATCATTAGATTTACTGCCTTATAACAGGTCAAGATCATTATATTTACTGCCTTGTAACAGGTTAAGATCATTAGATTTACTGCCTTATATCATGTCACGACTATTAGATTTACTGTGTTACAAGAATTCAAGATGATTAGATTTACTGCTTTAAAAGAGGTCAAGATCATTAGTTTACTTCCCTATAACAGATCAAGATCAATAGATTAATTGCCGTATAACAGCACAAGATTATTAGATTTACTGTCATATAACAGGTCAAGGTCATTGGATTTACTGCCTTATAACAGGTCAAGATCATGAGATTCTTCCCTTGTAACAGGTCAAGATCATTATATTTACTGCCTTATAAAAGGAAAAGATCATTAGATTTACTGCCTTATAGCATGTCATGATCATTAGATTTACTGGCTTATAACAGGACTAGATCATTATATTTACTGTCTTGTAACAGGACAAGATTATTAGATTTGATGCCTTATAACGAGACCAGATCATTAGATTTACTGTCTTATAACAGGTCAAAGTCATTAGATTTACTGCCCTTTAACAAGTCAAGATCATTATATTTACTGCCTTGTAATAGGTCGAAATCAATAGATTAACTGCCTTATAACAGGTCAATATCATTAGATTTTTTGCCTCATAATAAGTCAAGATCATTAGATTTACTGCCTTAAACAAATCAAGATCATTAGATTTAATGCCTTATAAGATGTCAAGATCATTATATTTACTGCCTAGTAAGAGGTAAATATCATTAGATTTACTGCCTTATAACATGTCAAGATTATTAGATCTACTGTATGGTAACAGGTCAAGATCAATAGATTTACTGCCTTATAACAGATCAAGATCAGTAGATATACTTCCTTATAACAAGGTAAGATTATCAGATTTATTACCTTATGACAGGTCAAGATCATTAGATTTAATACCTTTTAACATGTCAAGATCATTAGATTTACTGCCTTATAACAGTTCAAGATTATTAGACTTACTGCCTTGTAACAGGTCAAGATTATTAGATTTATTGCCTTATGACAGGTTAAGATCATTAGATATACTACCTTATAATAGGTCAAAATCATTAGAATTATTGCCTTATAATAGGTCAAGATCATTAGATTTACTGCCTTATATCAGGTCAAGATCATTAGATTTACTTCCTTAAAAGAAGTCAATATCAATAGATTTACTGTCTTATAACAACTCAAGATCATTAGTTTTACTTGTCATGATAATTATGTTTACTGCCTAATAACAAGTCAATATCATTAGATTTACTGCCTAACCACAAATCAAGATCATTAGATTTACTGCCTTTTATCAGGTCAAGATCATTAGATTTACTGCCTTATAACAAGTCAAGATCATTAGATTTACTGTATTGATACAGGACAAGATCATTAGATTTACTGCCTTATAACAGGTTAATATCATTAGATTTAGTTTCTTACAACAAGTCAAAATGATTAGATTTACTGCTATATAACAGGTCAAGATCATTAGATTTACCTGCCTTATAATAGATCAAGATCATTAGATTTATTTCCTTTTAACAGAACTAGATCTATAGATTTACTGTCTTATAACAGCTCAAGATCGTTAGATTTAATGCCTTATACCAGGTCAATATCATTAGATTTACGGCCTTGCAACAGGTCAAGATTTGCTGCCTTATAACAAGTCAAGATCATTAGATATACTGCCTTATAACAGGTCAAGATCATTAGATTTACTACCTTATAACAGGTCAAGATCATTAGATTTTGCCTTATAACAGGTTAAGATCATTATTTTGACTGCTTTATAACATGTCAAGATCATTATATTTACTGACTTATATCAGGTGAAGATTATTAGATTTACTGCCATATAACAAGTGAAGATCGTTAGATTTACTGCTTCATAACAAGTGAATATCCTTAGATTTACTGCCTTATAACAGGTCAAGATCATTAGATTTACTGCCTTATAACAGGTCAAGATGATTAGATTTACTGCCTTGTAACGGGTCAAGATCATTAAATTTACAGCCTTATAACAGGTTAGGATCATTAGATATACGACCTTATAAAAGGTCAAGATCATTATATTTATTGC
>JAUUDZ010046538.1:0-10595 GCA_032361705.1 Panulirus versicolor | reverse complement strand
AATATCTATTCACACTGACATTTCTTTACATCAATTATTATTACTTTTGCTCGCTGCTCTCACGTTACCCACTCATGATATTTCTTGCTTGAATATTTCATACATGCATGATACTTTAAACTTTTCTTTTGTAAAAAGTGGCAACACTCGTGTGTATTTGTGTGTGTGTGTGTGTGTGTGTGTGTGTGTGTATGTGTGTGGGTGTGTGTGTGTGTGTGTTCTCAAGGTGTAACACAACACAGGTTAATGTAGGAACCTTACATCATACGTGCAGAGGATTAGATGAGGGGCAACTGACCGTCACCCGTCACGCATAACGGACGTATGTTGAAGAGACATGACGAACCTGCCGTATGAGGAAATAACACTTGAGATCAACGTGTGGAATGTTTACCTACACCTTATCTCGTCCTGGTCCCAGCCGGCCACACCCTCGGGCCCCAACACTTCACACTAAGCTAGAGAGAGAAGGCCTGGGTGACCCCAGATATGGCTTGGAGGGGGGAGGTTCACCCAGGAAATATGGTGCAAGAAGAATTGTTGTCTGGCATCACGATGCTCTGTTAAGCAAGATAATTTATGACCCAGGCCACGCCACGCGATTCGATCTGCTTATAGAAGAAAAGAAAATAGAAAAAGGAAGAAAAGAATTGGCTCTGTGGGCTTAAACACAGGCTTACAGTGCTGACCCTGTCTAATATACATCCACAGGCCTACAACACGTTGGATATCTACAGGGCAGGCTTTACTCAGCTCATAACTCGTTAACCTGCCACACCCAGCGGTTGGCTCACGTGTTCAACTCTACACTGCCCGGCCGTGGGCTCGGCTGGTGGGGAATGACAGGAATCTTCGTCAACGCTCACGTCACCTCCACAAACACATGGTTGAGCTGATGCAGCAGTCATCAGGTGGTGACCACATCTGGTCATCTTGTAGCCGAACAGCCATCTCGCACGACGGACAGTGTAGTTTGAAGCACCTTCGGCAGGTACGTACCATCTGAAACGGACTTATGGACTTCATAGCCGCCCTTTCCAGGCAGATTATTAGTATACCAAACCAGATAGCAACCGCGTGAACACCTCCCTGCAGCAGGGTTGTGGTGGAGTTGGCGGCCGCAACATACATCCATCAGTGCGAGACTCATGTGGCAGGAGCTCGACGAGTAACAGTCTTGTCCAGGTGAGAGCGCAGGAGCGATCTTTGCCTTGATAGGCAGAGGAGTCCTTAGGAGCTTCGTCCCACTCCACGGGCGTCTTAGTCAGTTATCTTCATTAGCGGAGCAATCAGCTTGTGGGCCACTACATCTGGCTACAGCTATGTCGACAGAACGGAACGCGACACTCGTCGGCTGGTAGCCTAAGGGCTTGTCATATCTGCTGTCAGAACCAAACTCCCCAATAGACGTCCCCATGAAAGATAGGAATGTCACCTGAAAAATTTGGTTGAATAATGGGTCACAGGAAAGGTAACGGTGTCTTGGAATAGAAGAACTAACATTTAGAGCTTTTGTAACCGTACCTGATGAACGCCTGGTGTAATCAATGGGGGTCTTCTACCCTCACGGTCAGAATGTTGGGTTGGGTCGTTGGTCGACAGAGCTCTTGGAAGCCGTATTACACAGGCACACTTAGTTAGCCTGGCTGGTCTGGTACACTTTATAGGTAATTATCCGAGGCACTTTCTAACTTCTCTTCTGTGAATCCCATTGAACTTTTGATGACTGCGGGCAAGGTGTTGAAGACTATTGAGCCCCGGATGTTTAAGGTGTTTCTTCTCTTTGTGTTTATCGCACATTTCTGTATTAGAGATTTTTGAAGACCTTCTAATTCTAGTGCATAACACACCATCATCTATTCGTGAAAAAGATTAGTGCCTTGACTAATGATAACATTGTTTTGCCTTCTCTTGTCTTGAAGGTCCGCAGGATCTAGCCTACCATCCTATCGTAGGAAGCAATTGTTGTTTTGTTGTGCTAGCTGAAGGTTAGGTCGTTGGACAATAATACTCCGAGGTCTTTCAAATTGTTCAGCTAGTTTATGGTAACGTCTGTGTCTGTTCTGTACTATGTGTGGTTTTTCATTTCTTCATTTTCTCCATACCGGAGTTGAAAATCATCTCCATTGAAATGAAGATTGTTCTTTGTGACTAGGTGAAAAACTTCGTTTTATGTGTCTTTGTGGCCTTTCAGTGTCCTCTATTGGTGTGACTTTCGTACTTATTCTTGTGACATCTGGAAAGGATAATATGATATTGTGGCTCGTGCTTACGTCTGTGTCAGATATACGAATGAGGAAGGGTGACTTAATTATCAATGTAGTGAAAAGATTAAAGCACTCTCAGACGCAAATGGCCCCAAATGGCCAAATGTAAGAATAGTAAGAATGGTACAATCGCACACATCCGTTCTGTGAAAGACTTTGCTCAGCCGCTGCTTGATCTAACGTTAGCCTGAGAGAAGGCTTAGTTGGAATGAGGAATATAGAGTAAAGCTATAGAAATCATTCTTTAAGAAAAGAGCTTTGTCTTCCTTATATCAGAGACAGAATAATTGAAATCAATCTTCTAACTGAGATCAAGATGCTCGAGCAAACACGACCCAATCCACGTAAAGAAGTCTTCCAGACCATCTTCTTAAGTGGAGAACATCCATCCAGATCGGTCCTTACAACTTCTACAGGGCTACGAATATGAGGTATTGATTAACTCTACCATGAGAGACAACAAATAGCACTATCCTGTCTCATAGCTCGAGGTAACATCAAGAGTCAGTAATGAATCCCGTTTCACACTGACACTACCATCACCACTGAACATAATCTCTCACGTATCATATACACAGATGATTCCCTCTAACAAACCACTGGCGTTTCTATTAGTGCTGTTGCTGTAACAAGTGCTCACGGTTTTTACGATGACCTATGACTCAGGGTCAATACTTGGTCACCTACAGACCTAATAGAACTATTTGCTATCCTTCTAGCCCTTAGATTTTTTTTTTTTTAAAACTCATTCATACTCTGTAAGCGATTCTGTCTCATCACTAACTGCGTTAAACTCGCTTGTCTATGATCTTAATATGCTTGTGTTTGAAATACGACTCAGGTATGACCAATTTTCTCATGAAGGGCTTAGATTCCACTTTCTCGGTATGCCGTCACACACTGGGCTCAGAATACATGATAAAGATAATGAATTATCCAAAACCTCCGGCTTGTAGGGCTAATTTGATGACCCCGTGGGTCTTCCTGTAAGAAGCCTTAGAACCATCACTCAGAAAGGCGAAACAATTTGAATAAAACATTTTAGCCTTAAGGCGAAATGAAATCAGCAAGAGCAGGTCCATCTACTATCATAATATCATGCAAGAAGAACCATAAACCATATTCATATCCTCTTGTGGCAAAAATCAATCATCCTGCAGGAGACAAACCTCGCCCATGGGCTGATGTCAGCAGGCTGGAAGACAGTGCGTATTATCACTTGAATAGAGATATTAGTAAGGAGGATGTTAGGTCGAGCCGACCTCCACGCTAGAGAAGCTGCAGCACCGGGCTTGTAAGGGACGATGCTTATGGCCTATCAGTAATACTTTCAACTCAGGTACAGATCTGTCCCTCAGGTGAACTTCCATTACACATCCTTGCTCCAGAATAAGATACGTGGCTCTAGTAAGGAAAGAGCATATATATGGTTCTCTAGGGCCAACAGATAAGTTTATCTTCACACTGTAGTACTAGGTGGGAGAGGACTCACCAGGGACGCCTAGTGTCATGAATAGATAGACCGTGACTGGAGCTAACTCACCAAAGAGAGAGATGGAAGCAGGCATCTGGTGAACTAGCTCGTGACCCGTTACACTGAAGACGCGGTACCCAAAGGACACACAGGACAGTTCGAGCATTCGCGTTAGCTTCCCCGAGATTATGGGAGAGTACCGACTAACCTTCCACCATACTAAGAAATTAGGTATTTGCTGGACACCTGGGAGAAGGTACAGGAGAACAGGTTTGGCAGTCAGGTCAGGAACGTTATCAGCTTTACGAATAAGAGCCAAATTATCCTTACAAAGCACGGTTATGGTCACACGTTTTTCTAAAACCTCGTGGGATAACTTGACATTTTTCTTATGACAAGGAGTAGGAAGTGACGGCTCTAGACATATGACAATTATCAATAGCGGTTGCCAGATTACATACCTCACAGCCATACTTGACTTATCATACGAAGACTGATCTCCTCATAACCCAAGTCCACTGCCCTGGGGTCTCTAAGTTACAATCACAAGTACTTTAACAGAAGCCCCTACATCACCAGAGGAGATCGTACTGAATCTAAGGGGAGGGAGGATGTAATATACATTATCACCATACAAATCATCCTCACTAAATACTGGCTCGTTGGTAAAACAAGGAATATATTCTTAGTCTTCATATAGAGTCATTATCTCATAATCACCACAGTCCACAGCACTTCCATAGACGCAGGTGACCCATAACACTGGGCAAATCTCCTGTCATGATGTGTGTCACATCGATAATGACACTCACGACGCTGGCCAGCTACCTGTCTCATATACAACGATTAGACTCTCCTTTGAAGGAGCCCGTTGCAGAGTGGGATGGCTGACCATCGTGGGACCAAGTAGATAAAGAAGCAACAGAAAATAGATAGCGGTATTGTCAATGACCGCAACAGTGACATAGCTAGATCCCATACCGGTTCCCAGATATACTCTATACAACGGCACCACATATTCATTAGTTTAGCAGTCCGCCTTGCCAGGGAACGACCCGTTCACCACAGCAACACTGAGGAACACACCCGTGTTACCAAAAATCCGAGCACGGGCAACACACTATTGAGCATCCTTACTACAAGCCAACACTCATCAATAACTACAACGTTGTCGTCCAGGCAGATACATCCTCCTTAATAGAGTGGGACATTGAGATGCAACACGACCTCTCCTCCATAGAAGCAGGTTTATAGATCCTCTATCCCACTTACAAGGCTCACTGGGGGGCGATTTAGCCTATCATCTTTTTCTTCCTCGTGCCACGGGAGACTGGATACCAGGTTCACCCACTAATGCATGCGCGTCTGGCCTCCTGGAGCCCTACTTGTGACTATCATAAGGTCTGGCGGCTGCTCCATTCGCTCGTTTATCGTGAAATAAAGTCGAAATTCCTCAATGATATCATACTTGTTAACTGGGAGATGATTTGTAACGATAACAGAAGGATGTTCCTCCTCCGCACACCTCGTCTGACATAACCCAGGACAACCATTTCATCCAACCATCAGTTGACGAGAGTCAAATAGAAACACGGGAAATGAAAATGTTGATATGCCTGATTCCTAGTCGCTTCCCAGTGGCTAAAACATACAGATGAAACTGATCGTTGAACCTGTCTGACCCAACATTTTAAGGGTCAAGAAGCGAAGGCAAGCGGAAGTTAAACCCAACACCGGAGCAAAAATAGACCAAGAAGGACAGCAACATTCCCTACAGACCAAAGGATAGACATCAACACACAAGTCCTCTCCCGCAGACAACGGTAAAGCTGGTCGCCCTATACCTCAGGACGGTTGAGATATAATTTAGTTGGATGTTTTCCCACGTAGTTCCCGGACTTCTCTTAGTCGCGATCCCCGTCGGCGATGTTCCTGCACGATAACTCTCCACGACGTTTATCAAAAACCTCGACACTCGCCTGCAACCCCTGTTCAATGCCCCTCTTCCTCATACTGCCACCGAGGCTCCTTTCCAGATAATCCTAACCACAACACTACCATGTCATTAGGAACACTCACCATGACTCTTCACACTACAATGAGAGTAGTAGACACTTACATTTGTCTGAGTGTCGGCTTTGGTGAAACCCACTGAACGATTAATGTTATGAGATGCACCAGCTGAAGTGAACCGTTCATGATAAAATGAAGCTTGTATCATAGACGATTGCCCTAGCATGGGAAGCATCTGGGGTGGTGAAATCTGACGTAAGATTAAAGAGCTCACACTAGATTGTAGAGGGAACCATCCAGCAACTCATGTAGATGAAGGTCATCTAATGGGGCCACAAGGAAACCATATCATGTTCAATAGCTGGGTTGTGTCGTGACGGGTCTCCACTTTCCTCAACGTTCCCATAAAAATTTCAGGAACAAAAACTGTCATAACCAATATTGACAAATATGGGTGATGTGAATGCAAGCCTAGTGGTGACAGTCAAGGGCAAATGGAACATGCTCGTAGATCTTCATGGGAAAAGAGAATCATAATTGATACCTATTTTGCCAAGGAGAATGTACGAGATTATGAAGATCGTTCTGGTAGATTGCCAAGGGCGTGGGAATGGGTCAGTGAGCATGATGGATGCGGCGGTCGGCTGGTCAAGTAGAGGCTGCGTCAAGAGAAAATTAATTCATCTGTTCCGTTGGCAAACAAGGGCGATAATTAGCGAGGTTAAATGTGTCGATCGCTCACTCGCTTTCCAGCTTTATGTTCCTTTCGTGCAGCTGTCGTGACGCAAACGTCAAGATTCAGGTAACGTGATGCCTTGGTTAGAAACTGTGACGGTCTATCCTGCATGGTCCGGACTGTCGCTGGCCCTCAGCTTCAGCTTCATCGCCTGTATGAGGCTGGGGAAGCCGAGCTGAGCTGCCCTTCCGACAACAGATGAACATTGAAGATGGAGGAGGTCGCCTCCAAGGCGTAAATTCCCACCGATCAACGACCTTTTACTTGACGCTGGTAAAGAACCTCAGCAAAGGAATCCTACCGACTGAACTCTGGTCTGAGGCAGTATGTTCCACAGCTCGTTGTAAGCGTCTGGCCTGATAGTACGTGCAACATAACTGACACATGCCTTCCAAATGATATCCTGTTTCTGGAGTCATTGAATACATTCCACAAGAAGAGATCGAACACCTTGACGTAGCGACGATGTAGATCTTGATCCTACTAGTGACCATAATCATCACGAATGTACGAAATCATAAGTTCGTATAAGATCCTGCAAGCTATAACATTCCATTTTGGTACCAAACCTTTCCAAGTGCCACTACAAATGGCTCTGATCTCTTATGACATAAAGCATCATCAGTAGCAATCCATAACACCGGCAGTCTACCTCTATACACTCCCATCGTTTCAGTGACTCAGGGAACTTAGACTCATTGTTGACACTCAAGTAGAATCACGTCAGTTTACATTCGTAGTCTGTAATGTCGAGTTAAAGGTTGCGCATCGAGCACCAACGAGAGTCATAACACTCTTATATAAAGGATGATTTGATGGTTCTGTAATGGTAGAGATTGTGAAAGTAGAAATGAAACACAACCTTAAAAAGCACGATTAATCAACAGATGATAACACATAAATGTTAGGCAAATTCTTAGACAACTGCTGTTATCAATCTTTGCTCTCGACAAGGAACCTCATTACTGACAGAGATCTCTCAGTCTCGGTGTGATAACAGATGCAGAGAAACGTCTACCTTATCTCTTTCTTCACTTATCTCGGCATTCATTTCATTCAAATGAAACCAAATACACGAATGATATACCTGCAGCTTTATCATCGGTAAACTACCAGTAACATCTGGATGGTTTAGGTATTGCCTAGATAATTTGTTGTATACGGCAGAATTATTGATCATCTCATCTTTGTCACATATCATACACCAGCCCCGGGCGGGGTGGAATGGCGGGGTCACCAGAGTGCATACCTATTACTGTAGAATTGTTTTTGGTCTTGGGGTCTTAGTTTTGCTTCCGATTTTAATGATCAAGTAATTTTAACCTTTGCGTAGAAAAACATGAGAAGCCAAGTTTCTTGCCAGCCTATGTATGCCAAGGAAAACAGTGATTTAACAAACAGTTAAAAAAAAGGCTCTTTTCTAAGATTTGTTACCGTAGACAGAACAGTAGCTCGAACGTTAAAAAACAGGAAAATCACAGAGGTACAGACAGACACTCAATAGTAACTTCTTTCTCAACAGAAGCAGAGAATCCAAAGTTACTACGATTGACTTTAATACAATTATTGCAAAACATAACTCATTTACCAGTAATTCCTGAGGCTGAACCAAAAGTGTCTTCAATATGATGAGAAAACTGCCACAACTTACTATATATCATAGTACCTCAACGAAGCGAGTAAGTGAATGTCAATGACGATGCTACTGGTCACCGAGATTATGGGACACAATTTCAGCTTTCATGTTGGACCAAATAGCCACGACTAGTGGGCCACAATGAACGAGTGAGCCACAATGAACCAGTGGGCCACAGTGAACCAGTGGGCCACAATGAACCAGTTGGCCACAATGAACCAGTGGGTCACAATGAACCGGTGGGCCACAATGAACCAGTGGGCTGCAATAAATTGGCGGACCACAATAGATCTGAACGACATCATACACCAACGGGCCATTATAGACTAAAGGCCATGACCGACCAAAGGACCACCTGGAGCGGTGGGCCACGATGGACCACCAGACCACGGTGGACCAACAGCAGGCCACGATAGTACAGTGAACCACGATGGACCAGCCGGCCATGGTGTATCAGACAAGTACAACGGACCAGCTGGTCATGTTTGGATCTCGATGCATGTACTCAAAAACCTGTCTCGCTTCTGACCTTAGTTCTACACACTGGTGATTCATCCTCGCAATTCTAGGATTCTCGTGGATAGAAGGGGAAAAAAAAGATGGTAGTTCGTATCTACAATTCAAAGGATACTCGTGGGCTCAACTAATTATCTTCCTTTTGGTGAAATAACGCAAAGATTAGCGGGTCGAGATATTCTGTGGTATTAATATCACTGGGTATCAAGTATAACGTAAGCAGTTAGTCTTACAAGTTTTTTTGTGCGCCAGTGACGTGTTACATTCCTCTGATAAGGAATATCACAGTAGTGGAATGTTTCTGGACCCGTTACAGACTTTGTACGATATGATCGCAACAGCTTGTTGTCAGGTCTACAGCACAATGGCAACATATCTGTTATCAGTGAATTGATCATAGGAAACCTCTCTGTAAGAACAACTGACAGTCCATTCTCTCTTTTTTTCCCGTTTATCCTGTACGAACGGTGTCATTCGAGGCTAAATATTTGGACCAGTCGTGTTCTCATTATCATAAAAGTTTAAGAAATCAAGCAAACTCGTTAGGGATATACTGTTATCAGATAAGGACTCTGGATCAGCCCTCTGGATCAGCCACTCATACTCCTCCTAGACCTTCATGTATCTAATTTTTGACACAGGCAATGAGCCAGAAGGTAAATGATGTCATTAATAGGATTAACTGATATCATCACCAGGATTAACTGATATCATCACCAGGATCAAATGATATTATCATCAGGATTAACTGATATCATCACCAGGATCAACAGATATCATCACCAGGATTAACTGATATCATCACCAGAATCAACTGATATAATCACAAGGATTAACTGATATCATCACCAGAATCAACTGATATCGTCACCAGGATCAACTAATATCATCACCAGGATCAACTGATATCATCACCAGGATCAATTGATATCATCACCAGGATCAACTGATATCATCACAGTCGAACTCAGAACTGGGAGGAAATCATGATGTGCTTCACAAGTGGAAAAAAAGAATATAATCCCTTCTGCAACAGGATGTTTACCTAACGTCGAGGAAACACTTCGACAATATTCAGAACGAACTTGGTGAGTATCCATGTATCTTATACCTTACTATACCCTACACACAGAAGTTATGTGAAAACCATGAAAGAGTCCTCTCTGTTTTCAGTATATCCTCACTGAACACAAGCTGAATTGTTCGATACATTACTGCCCAGAGAAGAATACTTCAGTCAATAACAGAGTTAGAAAAAAGTTATCTTGTTTTTGCTAATGATAACAGTCTGATGCAATAAGAAAATATAACATAAGGAAGACGTGTGAAGAAAAGACGTGAGATGAAAAAGGTTAAATGTGTGTCAGAAAAATACATTTAGGCTAATTTGGTGGCCTAGTATCACTTGGATGGAAATAACTAAGATAATCAAGTCTGAAACAAAGGAGGTACGATGGTTCCGGGTACCACCTCAACACTCCTAAGTCGACATGAAATGTACTTCCTTGGGCGGCTGCTGTCTACACCACTGCGTGTGTTAAGATGGTTCTGGGCATCGCTTCACCACCCCTCAGTCAGGACTTCCTTAGGCTAAGAACAGTGTTGGACTGAAAGAAAAAGTTGCCTTTAATGAAAGTTGATTATCTAGTTTAGGTAATGTTCAGGGTAACAGGCCATGGACGGTGTAGCTTTGATATTTGAGGAGCAGGTGTAAGACCAGTACTGGAGGACGACTGTTCCTAAGGCTGTTGACTGTCTCCTGCTTAACACAGCGTGAACCAGACGCCCCCAACCCTCACCAACAGATCAAAGTAGTGTTGGCTAGGGAGGACATCCTTGTTGGCCTGCGGGGGCCGGTGTGAGACAGCTAACTTCCTGGTGGGTGAGGCGCCAGCAGCCACTCTCGGCCTTCCAATACTCACTGCCCTTCATGATCAACTTCGGTTTTATATG
>JAUUDZ010046507.1:0-10595 GCA_032361705.1 Panulirus versicolor | reverse complement strand
ACCACTTCTGAAACCACACTGCTCTTCCCCAATCTGATGCTCTGTACATGCCTTTACCCTCTCAATCAATACCCTCCGATATAATTTCCCAGGAATGCTCAACAAACTTATACCTCTGTAGTTTGAACACTCACCTTTATCCCCTTTGCCTTTGTACAATGCCACTATGCATGCATTCAGCCAATCCTCAGGCACTTCACCATGATCCATACTTACAGTGAATAACTTTATCAACCAATTAACAACACAGTCACCCCCTTTCTTAATAAATTCAACTGCAATACCATCCAAACCAACCGCCTTTCCAGATTTCATCTTCCTCAAAGCTTTAACTACCTCTTCTCTCTTAACCAAATCATTTTTCCTGACCCCTCTCACTTCGCACACCACCTTGACCAAAGCACCGTACATCTGCCACTCTTATCATCAAACATTCAACAAACCTTCAACATACTCACTCCATCTCCTTCTCACTTCATCTCTACCTGTTATAACTTCCTCCTTTCCCCTTCACCGATGTTCCCATTTACCTCCTTCCAAAACATCTTTTTACTCTCCCTAAAGTTTAATGATATCATTTCACCCCCACTTTCATATACCTTCTTTTTCAACCCTTGCACCTTCCTCTTGACATCCTGCTTTTTTTTTGACATCTCCCAGTCATTTGCACTCCTTTGTAAGTATCATCCGAACATCTCTCTTTTTCTCTTCCATTAGCAACTTTACTTCCTCATCCCATCACTCACTACCCTCTCTAATCTGCCCACTTCCCACATTTCTCATGCCACATGCATCTTTTGCTCATGCCATCGAATATATGTATATGTGGGAGAAGGGGACGCAGCAGCTGTTACATGTATGGGTATGGAGGAAGGAAGGGAACAGATATAAGTGCAAGGCCTATAGCAAAAAGGGAGGTAAAAAGGTCAATATTAAGGCTCAAGGTAGGAAAGGCACCTAGGGTGGATGGGACTACGACTGAAATGCTGAAGTATGGAGGAGCACGTGTGATAGAGTGGATACATCTTATATGTAACATACCACGGAAACAGAAAGTTGTGCCTGAGGCTTGGGTGAAAGCTGTTGTTGATTCTTTGTTCAATGGAAAAGGTGCTAAGGATATATGTAGCAATTATAGGGGAATAAGTCTGTTAAGTATACCAGGAAAAATGTATGCAAGAATATTAATTGATAGAGTGATGGAAGTGACTGAATGCAGAATGAATGGAGAGCAAGGGGGTTTTAGGAAAGGTAGGGGATGTGTAGATCAGATTTTTGTGGTAAAGATTACCGTGGAAAAGTTTTAAGCAAAAGGTAAGGTATATGCAGCTTTTATGGATTAGGAAAAAGTGTATGACAGTGTCGAGTGGATTCCTTTGTGGGATGTGTTAAGGATATTTGGTATAGGGGGACAACTACAGGATGATGTAAAAGACTTCTACAGAGGAGTAAATGCGTGTGTAAGAGTAGGTGGAGAGCTGAGCGAAAGTTTTGGGGTACATGTAGGTGTAAGACCGGGCTGTGTGATGTCACTGTGGCTTTTTGATATATATGTATGGATGGAGTGGTGAGAGAGATGAAAGCCAAACTAGGGAAAAGGGATGCAGAGATGGAGTGTGGTGGAGACATGGTGGCTAGTAGCAAGCCTGTTTGCGGGTGATACTGTGTTGTTTACGGAGAGGGAAGTGGAGTTGCAGAAGGTTGTGTGTTTTATGATTTGTGTAAACATAGACGATTGAAGGTAAATGCAAGTAAAGGTAAAGTAATGATGTTTGAAAGGAAACGGAGTGAAAGTATAGATTCTGTAAAACCATTTAGAATGAAAGAAGAATCTCTAGTAAATTGTTTTTTGGGTATGGGGGGGGGGAGACTGGAAGAAATGAGGGAATTTAAGTATCTGGGAGCTATCTTGGTTAAGTATGTTGATATGGGAGGAGAGATAAAGGAGAGAGCAATACAAGGTAGAAGAGTCACTGGGGTCCCTTATTAGAATAATGAAGGGTAATGGTGTAAGAATGTAAGTAAAGAGAGGATTAAGGGACAGCATAGTCCTCCCCAACTCTGACCTATACAGCCGAAGCATGGACGTGGAATGAAACACAGAGGTGGAGAATCCAGGCTCTGGAAATGAGCTATTTGAAGGTGTATGAGAGATGTGGTATGGCAGGGAATGCAAAGGGAGGGAATTGTGGAGTGGTAGAAAGGTTGAAACGTAATACTTTGACGTGGTTTTGGCATGTGGAAAGAATGCAAGACTGGGAGTTTACAAGGAAAGTGTATGATAGTACAGTAAAAGGGGTTGGTGTGAGTGGAAGACCATCTATGACATGGGCAAATAGGATGGAGGAATACTGGTGGGAGAGAAACAGAGGAAGAATGCGTGGAATGGTGGTATGCGAGGGAGGCATACAAGGACAGGGATAGGTGGAGACTCTTTTGCTGCGGCCACCCTTTGATGGGAGTTCTCAGAGGGAAGGGCGTCAAAGATATGGATATACAGGTAGATAGATATAAATCATACTTCATGTAGCATTTCTTGCATTGACTACTTAGTGTCAGGACCAAAGACAGGCTGCATCTGCTCACATCCATTCTCTACCTGCATGTGTAATACACCAAAACCACACCTCCCTATTCATAACCAGGCTCCACAGATCTTTCCATGGTCAACCCCGGATGCTTCACATACCTTGGTTCAATCCATTGACAGCATGTCAACCCTTGTATACCATATTGTACCAATTCACTCAATCCCTTGCACGGCTTTCGCCCTCCAGCAGGTTCAGGTCCTGACTGCTCAAAATCTTTTTCACTCCATTTTTTTCCATCTCCACTTTGGTCTCCCTGATCTCCTTGTTCCCTCCACTTCTAACACATATGCCTCTTTTTTCAACCTTTCCTAACTCATTCCCTCCATATGATCAAACAATATATTCAAAACCACACTCTCTTCAGCTCTCTCAACCATATTCAATGTATTACCACACATCTCTCTTACCCTTTCATTAGTTACTCGATCAAACCACCTCACACCACATATTGGCCTCAAACATTTTATTTCCAATACATCCACCCTCCTCCGCTTAGCCTTATCAATAGCCCATGCCTCGCATCCACATAATATTGTTGGGAATACTGTACCTTCAAACATGCCCATTTTTGCCCTCCCAGATAACATCTCATTTTACACATTCTTCAGTGTTCTGAGAACCTTGTCCCCCTCCCACACCTCATGATTTGTTTCCGCTTCCATGGTTCCATTCACTGCCATGTCCACTTCCGGTTATATGAAACACTTCACTTACTCCAGTTTTTCTCCATTCAAACTCCCCAAGTAACCTGTCCCTGAACCTTGCTCAATCTAATAACCTAGCTTTTATTCACATTAATCCTCAACTTCTTTCGCATACTCTTCCAAGCTCAGTCACCAACTTCTGCAGTTTCTCACTCGGATCTGCCACCACTGTTAGGTTGGGTACGGCTCCATAACAGAGACCTTTCTGACTTCACGAAGGAGTTTACAATCAGCCGAAGATCTCCAGTCAAGGGTCTGAGGCTTTAGTTCCTCTAGCGACTCATTCCCGCAGAAAAAGAATACCCAGGAACAGAACTGTTGCTAAGTAACACGAAAATATCGTAAATCGTGTGACATCTAGCTTTACTAATAGTGCCATAGAGCGTTCACAAAGACACTGCAGTCGCCTACAGGAATTCCTTTATGAAAAAAGTGAGAAAGGGGCTAATTTTGTTCGTTTTCTTTACCCTAAGTATACAGATCTATAGAACAGCCACAGGTTGTGGTGCGTCGCACTCCCACGTTGTAGATAAAGAAAAACATTTGAATTTCAACAACGCCAGCAGTTTACGATGACAGCCTACCTTCCCTCTGTACATTTGTAGTGACACAACACCAGTGGCCTCACTAACAGTTGCCAACACACAAGGCATCACATCACCTGTTGTAATGATACAACTGTCATACATGTCAACCTGGTAACCGATAACATTGTTCCTCCCCCCTGCTGCTGCTGACGTGCAAAGTTTTGAGGTCTTAACGAAATTGGAGCAAATACGTTATTTATTTCATGTGATGTTTAATTTCAAAACTTGGGTACATATCTCACTCTCACACTCTCACAAATATACATAGATACACGGATTCACACTAATGTGCGTTTGATAGTGATAATGTGTGATGATACAGCCGTCCCAGACTTGACAGTGAGAGAGGTGTAGTGATAGAGCCGTCCCAGGCTTGACAATGAGAGAGGTGTAGTGACAGAACCGCCCCAGTCTTAGCAGAGAAGTATTGCGATAAAGCTATTCCAGGCTTGTCAGTGAAAGAGGTGTAGTGATAGTAGCCGTCCCAGGGTTAGCAGTGAGCGAGGTGTGCAGTGATAGTGTCCGCTAGGTTCTCTTACTTGAGGTAAAGACAGTTTGTAAGTGTTTGTAAGTGTCTGATCCTCTTACGGTCCGCGAACCATGGCAGACCACAGGTTGGTACTCGACCAGCCAGACAGTCGGCCAACCTATGTCACACGAATGATTCTGCTACCTAAGTAATTGCGGCATCATTATCTCTATGTATAAATACTTTGCATTTATATCAAAATGAAATCTTGTTCCTAATATGACGGTGAATCCTCCTCATGTTCCCTAGTCTTGGCTCACTAGCCTCTAAGATGCTACTCTGTACGTTGGCCTACAGTTCATCCACGCAAGACAAGAATTATCACAAACTTGGAAGAGATCACTGGATATCCCTGCTTAGACCTTATTGGAATATAGTTGGCCATCTGGAATCTAAAGAATCTTCTTCCTCCGTTATTTTCTGCTAATATTTTGACATAAATCCTTCAGTGTGATTGGAAGTCGTCTGAATACCTCTCGTCTGGTGTCTTGCGAACAACATTACATTAAACACTTACCATATGAGTTTCATCATCCTACAGCCACACTAGTGATGAATACTCATGATGATGATGATAAACATAAAGATGTGAAGAAACAAATAATCATATTCAGTGTTTAATATCGCGAGAGGCCACTTGACCCTTTGGACAACTGATTGACTGTGTGGCCCGTGACTTCGTGGCTACTCAGTAGGGCCAGGAGATGGTCAGGTACCTCGTGACCTCACCTACTGGGTCTTCCACACAAAGCAACAAGGTCCTAACTGGTCAGTTGTACATTTCTTTCCACATGATTCATTATCCTCCTTTATTCATCTTAGAATGACCATGAGATTGATAAGGTGCTCGAAGCCGTTATCAAAGTTTTACTTTATCTTTCCAAACACAAGTAATGCCAAAAAACCCGCTCGTCATTCAAAATGAAACTTCCTCCACAGTGAAGACATTGGACTACTCAAACTCGAGCAACAATTGAACTGTATCATCTCAAGGGAGGTTCGTGCCACGACTAACGTAACACAGGATCCATCCACCTGACCAGAGGGACAGTATGAGGACCACCAAAGTCTCACATCACCTTACATACGTCAGGCCAGGAGCTGATGTTCTTGATGTGTGTTTGTTTTCATGTCCGTCAATATTACCCAAGCTACCACCAGCTTCAGGTTAAACGTTATCTCCCACCACTCAGCGGAAGGCATCCCGGTACTGAGCCTTGGAGATAAATTCAAGGGCGGGCTTCCCGGTGCTGAGCCTTGAAGACAGCTCAAAGATGATCCTCTATGTATTTACTACGCTCCTGAAGTAGTTTCCAGATGGATGGATTGATAGCTGGAGGATTTAGGGCCCGACGTACCCCAGGTTATTAGATCTATATATTAACAGTAACAGAAGGATTAGATTTTCCCGACTCACGTGCATATTTCAACTTTCGGAAATCCTGTTCCAGACACAGATAGTTTTAAATGATATTCAACAATAACATTCTTGTTTTATCACCATTACGACGTACGATATTCTGCAACATTTTTCACTTCTTATATTGGGTTAGAGAGAGGGGTACACTGTGAAGGCTGACCCAAGACACATTTTTGGTTAAGCGTAGTCTCAAGAAATTCTTTCATTGGGTAAACAATTTGTTTCATTCATTAGGACGGTTATCAACTCGGAGCTAGTCTCAGTTCCAACCGGTGAGTGACAGACCGAAGAACAACACGTCTTTACACTACACTTTATATCAAACTTGCTCTTTTCTCCTTCTTTACGTGGCCTAGCAACAGCCAGCTTCTCCCTGTCACCCAGGTCCTTATAATCTGCCTGCTCCCACCAGGTCGCTTACTTAACCCGCAGGCGGAAGGACGTAACGTACTGACTGACCCGACGACCTTATGTGCTGGCTGGGTAGATCCGGTCACGCTGGTGCCTGACACATGCTGAGGTTGCCATGGGTTGCTTTACGTGTTGTCATCTCCCAAGGTCACCAAGAGCTGAGGTGGCACTGTTGGTTATCGTCTCCTGAGCCCACAAGGTTGTCGTCTTCTGCGGTCACCACCACCAGCTGAGGCCACAGTGTTGCCATCTCCTGAGGTTCTCAAGTGATGAGGACGTCGCGTGTTGTCAAACATAAACAACATTTAAAGTTACACAGTGATCACAACTTAGCAGCTTGATCACCTCACATTTTGTGCTTACTGGACTGTCCACGACTTGTGAGGTGGACTCATACCTTCATCACCGAGTCATTACTCATCTTTTCCTGTTCATTGTTAGAATATCAGTTGCATACGGATGGTCAAGAGACAGTATCATATATGTAGTGGCATCTGTGCTCCAGCGCTCGTAAGAACAAGTGATAAACATGCTGGTGTCTGCATGTGAATCCCGCGGCTTGCATGCCCAGCTGAGGGAGGGGGTACAACATCCTGTGAGGACTCTGCTTCTGATGTGATGGTGCGACACACATGGGTTACTGTTGTGACACACGGGTTACTGGTGTGACACACACACTGGTTACTGTTGTGAGACACACACACACGGGTTACTGGTGTGACACACACACTGGTTACTGTTGTGACACACACACACACGGGTTACTGGTGTGACACAAACACGGGTTAGTGGGTGATCATGCCTCAAGTATCAATTTTTTTTCTGGCTTTCTATCATTTTCTGTTTTTTGTATCATTTTCTCAATTGTCGGAACTACAGAAAACCGTGTATGTAACAACAGAAACAGCAACTCATATAAGAGCTGAAAATACTGACTGTTACATACAAAGTCGACTTCGAAATATTTACGTTATTCAAAACAAAATTATCACAACACAAGACGAGTCCAGTGTTGACTGACGTACGCCTGAGGAACTTGAGGCAAACATGAAGGTTGCCTCTCAATTCCTGGGTTATAGATTATTTTCTTTCCCATTTCTGCCACAGCTCTCTTAATCTCTCTCCTTCCTTGAACTTCTCTAATCCTCACTCGTACATACACACATATTTATCTATTTTCTATTATACTTAGTCGCTGTCTTCCGCTTTAGCGAGATAGTGCAAGGAAAATCAAGGAAACAGACGAGAGAATGGCCCAACCCACCCACATACACATATATATACATACACGCCCATACACGCACATATACATACCTATACATTTCAACGTATACATATATACATACACATACATATACATATATACACATGTACATATCCACACTTGCTGCCTTCATCTATTCTCGTCGCCACCCCGTCACACATGAAATGGCACCCACCTCCCCCCCGCGCGCGCGCAAGGTAGTGCTAGGTAAAGACAACAAGGCCACATTCGTTCACACGCAGTCTCTAGCTGTCATGTGTAATGCATCCAAACATACATACATACAAACATACATACATACATACTGCGTCTCCAGTATAAGATATCCCACGATGGTGGTGCGCCGTAATAAAGCTCTGTACATACTTGATGATATTCTTCCTTGGCTTCGAGCGATAGCGTTGCTCCAACACTTCAATACACGTACTTTATAATCTAAGATTCATTATGCATTTCTCTCATAACATGAAGTTTGCATACACAGTTTACTGTTAGAGCGAGCAACGTTCCCATAAAAGAAAGAGAGGAAGATAAAAATCGTCTGGGTCTAGAGAAGTGATCATTCATGCGTTGCTTCTCATGGATAAAGTTCATGAAATCATTATGTGGTGTACGGCACAACATCAGGGGCAATGCCTCTGCCATGGACGGTGAATATACTTTCTTCGTATTATAGATGGAAATGGTAGAATAGTTAGCGTTCCTGACCGTGACGTGTTCATGAGCGGCGTCACATCACGTGAACACTGTACCTGGACGTTACACAAACATGAGCGGCGTCACATCACGTGAACACTGTACCTGGACGTTACACAGACATGGAACGTGATGGCACAAGCTCAGATCAGACATCCTTGCAGCAACACAGTTGTAACATCTTGCGAGTGACAGAGTTCTTCTGGTTAGCCAAGACTGTGATAACTTCTGGTTAGCCGAGACTGTGATAACTTACTTTACTCTAGATTACCCTTACGGTCGCCAGTCCTTAAGAATGTATTGTTACTGAATGTGTCTTTTTCCTTCATTATAATCTTATTACTGAAATATGTTTATTTACATCTCTCCCCACGAGTACAAAGGCTTATTCTGGCGAGAGTTCTTCCCCTGATGGAGGGTATGCTATTCTTATCATCATGAAGTTGAGGTCGGACCTTTGTATGTGAGTAAGATTTTCAGGTAAGCCAGTTTCAGGAGGAGCGTCAGGTGGGAGGCAATATTCTGTCAGCAATAATTACCCTGTGGCCTCTTCTGGTAATTATTTGTCGTCATCAAGAGATTACCGACACCGTCACGACACATGCTCGTTACACATGTAATTACTAGGTTAATTACCGGCAGCTTTTCTCGTTATTAACCACGTAATGAAGACTTTAACTAATTGAGAAATTAATTTCTTATGATATAGGTGACCTCCCCGCGTCCGCCTCCACAGATCTACCTCCTGACAGTCCTCTCTCTCTCTCTCTCTCTCTCTCTCTCTCTCTCTCTCTCTCTCTCTCTTCCGGCACCCACCACACCACTCAGTCCACTCTCCCTCGTCACCCTCCTCTCACAGTGTACTCTCCTGAGAGCACATTCCTAACCAAGAAACAACGAGATATGTTCGTCAAGATACCTGCAACAGACATGAAGTTCTGTCTGAAACTTGCCAACGGGAGGTCCACCGGGCCACGGTGATGTACATCCTCCCCCATCTGTCACTTTGGTTTAAAGTGAAATCTGTTTAAAAAAACAGTTTCGAAATACAAAACGTTTACCAAAACTAATGGTACTCTGAAAGATGATTAGCTCTTTTTCTCTTGATTGTTTTTACATAATGATTAAAAACCGTTAATTGGTGCACTCAGCAGGTATGAGGTTTAGTGTTGTACTTGATGTACACGCCCTCATCTACAAACATGCGAGTGCATCTCCCCGCCACCTCACGCCTCTTCAACATAACAATATTTTTATAAATGATTTCATGATGTTATTGTTAAAGTTTGTCTTCGCTGGATGGAAGACCTGAGGAAGAAGACGTCAGGTAATGCCTGCCACAGATCATCATGAGAATGTACGTAGTTTGTGTACGTCTGGTGTCACCGTCACCCAAATTTAAGAATAATGGCGTGGTCTCCAGGGCGACTTTTCCCTCACTTACCATCACAAACGTTTCTGTTATCTTGATAGGACCCATTATCTGAGGTGGGTGGAGCCGGCGGGAGGGCAGAGGGCCATAGGTCAATCAATAGCTACACACACTGCCTAAATATATGAGGTGGGTGGAGCCGGCGGGAGGGCAGAGGGCCATAGCTGCACACTGCCTAAATATCGAACTGTACGTGAGGACGCGGGAGTGTCGCGCCCCAGGCAGCCTGACCCAGGGCGCGGACCGACCCTCTGTAGTCTAGTTCCCTGTGGCAGGAGCGCGGCAGCGGCGGCGGCTCTCCTCCTGAGCTCACACCACCACCACTCTCCCTCCACGCTCTCACCAACACTCTCACACTGTTACCATCGGCGACACTGACGTCGTAGCTCCCCGGTGTGAGTGTAGGTGTGAGTGTGAGTGTGTGAGTGTGTGTGCACCGGCAGCAGGTGTTGTCCATCGTGTCTTGTGACTCGACTTTGTGGAGATCTGATGTAAGGTGCTTAGTCCCATAAATGCAACTTTGCATCCACACACTCGCAAACTTTCAACCTGGATAACCTGGTGTTATGATCAGAGGAGCAGAACAGTTTCCAATAAGTGTTGCTTTCTGAAGTATACACAGGTAAAGTGATAACGCCAGACTCAGCATCATCCACATACAAGGTAGAGGAAGTCAACACAAGACCCGAAGCTTCCACCAGACCTACAGGTCCTGGTGCCGCCATCACTCACGCCGACCCTCCCTCCCTCCCTTTCTCTCTCCCCCCCCCCCCCACTTCACCACCACCACCACCACCACCCCATGACAGGTCCCCCTTGGCAAGCGCAAAGCACACACAACCCCCACACCCCCTGCCACCACACCCCCTCCGTCCACAGCTTTGCAGCCTTGTGGCAACTGGAGGCCAGCTCCTGCACCTCTACCTACCATCCTACCCCCCCCCCCCCCACCCACACACCC
>JAUUDZ010046495.1:0-21255 GCA_032361705.1 Panulirus versicolor | reverse complement strand
TTTATCAAATCTCTAACTTACTTCATTATCAAATAGCTATACCATACTTTGGCGCGTCTCTACAAGGCAAAATGTCAGCCTTCCTTCACCTATGATGTCACCAGCCACTTCTGGGAAGACTAATCTTTCTGTCGTACCGCCCAAGGTGGAGCACAAGTTCCTTCTTACATGTGAGATTAAGATGTAATCTGTAAGATTCATTAGGCTACGTTCTCCATCACGCTACGCTCTACACTCTCCACAACAGGTACTGTATTCAGTTCACTCCTGGCTCGACAGCAGTGTTGTACACTCCTAGCTCGACAGCAATGTTGTCCTAGGACAAATGAAGAGGACAATATAAAGTGTATGTGTCGCCTCCCTCAGGCTGCGGCGGCGTCCTGTAGCAGGGAGGTAGGGAGGGAGCCACCAGCGCCTCTTCCCATCCAGGACCCAGACGCAACATTGCTACACTGATGACAGTCCCAGGCTCCTTCAGGATATCCCAAGATCGTTATCACCTCGTGAGGGAACTTAGAATGATAAACATCACACATTTGACTGAATTTCATATGTACATAATGGATACAATGTTTGTCTTGCAAGATGGTATGGTGTTCTTACATCCCAGATAACAAGTTAATGTTTCACATGCAACACATACAAATCTGAGAATGTGTGGGCTACATATTTTGTACGTTCTGTTTGTTTCATTCCTGTGGCAGATATAATATCCCAAGATTCATTACTCTTGTGCGGAAACACGGACCATCACAGGGCCATCCCACATCTTTGTACTACCTCCACACACTTTGGTACCATTCCACCACACCTGAGGTCCACCCCACCACACACTTCGGTAGTGTACCTCCACCACACACTCTGGGGCCATGCCACACCTATACAACACTCACTGCGGGACCATCCCACTCCCGTGCACCGTACGCTGTGGACTTACAGCTAGGACAGACCTGAAGTGGACAGTAGTACTCTGCAAGTTGCTGCGTCGTTGCATATGGCCGTTACTAACTCAAGGATGGGCCGTTGTAATCTCAATTTCCTGCCTTATACCACTAAACTTTGGAGCTCTTTACCTCCCTATGCGTTTCCTTTAAGACCAGACCTCGACTGAGGGATTCTACATCCTTCAACACTAAAATAAAGGGAAAGTTTGGCACTGTTGAATGTGCTAGTGCAGTGGCGAGCGGAATACCTCCATTACGACACTTGAGAATGCATCTGGGACTCCTTGACCAAGTCCCTTCAGGAGGTGAGGAGACGGACGCCGCTGAGGAGGCAAGTGTGGCCTGTGATGGTGGCGGCCAGGGGCATGTAGATCCAGAAGAGAGGAGGCGCCTTATCGTCGTCACTGACATAAACAGGTGTTCGGTGTACTGAGGGAGAGGTTGGAAATGGATAAGTGTTTCTCCTGAAACCAGACACCAGGGAGCTATTTCCTCCAACCCTAAAGTAACTAAAGATAAAAATACATTATCTGTCTATCTATCGACCTTGAATGTTTTGAGCCTATGAAAGAAACGATATTTGAAATCCAGAAAAAAATATGAATAAAGATTACCCCTATAAAGATGGAGGGATACCTTGATATTAATCATTTAGGATGAAGAATTATTTCTCTTTTCTTTTCTTAGCAAAAGCAGAAATTTACGGACACAATTCCTCTTACGCTTCTCCAGAAAATACAATCCCTTTAAACCCACTACATCAGAGACTTAAAAAAAAGTATGTTATAAACTATATGATGTATGTATCACATTCACGAATGCATGCACAGCTACGGCACATGTAACCTTTTAGATTTAGTCCAACAAACGGAATATTCGTACATATTTACACGTAGCTTAAAACTGATTTTTGTGAAAACGATATTGGTTGTGTCACTCCTTCATACGTGATCGGTATACAACATCGTGACGTCTTAATACAATACATCACTCTCCCTTGGCCACATGTTAGGTCCTTACCTCTGCTTGACTTCCTGAGCGTCTTCTTGACCCTGGTAGTGTACTGCATGACGGGGAGGTCGAGGCTGGGGGAGGCTGGGGTGCCAGCCCCCAGCTCTTCCGTCATGACCACTTCATCGCCAGCGTCCCAGCGGGCCCCGCGCAGCACCAGCCTCTCCATCACGACCGTCGGGCTCTCGTCCTCCTCGCTGACTTTGCCGTCAGCCTCGTTTCCTTTGGTAGACAGGCTGGCGCTCAGGGCCTTGGTCACCATCACCACCTCCAGTCCCTCCGCCCGGAGCTCCCCCCAGCAGCTGCGGGTGAGAGCCGCCCATGCCACAGCCGGCTCCCTCAACAGCCCGAGGCGTATGGACCGTGGTGGATCAGCCCGACGGATCATTTGGTACAGCATGTCCCCCTTTGTTAACAGTCTGCTCAACTTCGCCTCCATCTGTTGCTGCTCATCTTCCTCTTGAGAGTCTGGAACGCCGTCGTCAAGGAGCTCGTGTAAGGAACTCAAGTCATGACTAACAGTCAGTTTTGAAGTTATGTTCTGTGAGGTCCTTTGGAAGTCGTCAAACTCCTGCTTTAGGACCGACTGAAGAGACCCTTGCAGTTTCACATTTGGCAGCTTTCTGCTCTTGATCAAGTCGAAACGTTTGAGCCATCCTGTGTCTTGAAGGACTTGCCTCGACGATCGATCCCTGTTGACAGTCCTAAGAGCGATACTGACGTCCTTCGCTTCGTCCCTCTGGTTCTGCAGGATGATCATGGGCGCCACGCCGGTCAGAGAGACATTCTGCGCCAGGTAGATGAAATCCATCTGTGCAAAGTGGTCCTCCATGGATGTGGTCCTCGGTACGGTATAGTGGGTCAAGGCTGACACCCTCCCAGGGACGTTCTGTATCGCCTCAGGAGAAATATAGACATGCAGGAGCCGGGAGAGGATATTGTGGCACTCCTCTGTCAACGCCCCTGAGATGTAGATATTGGAGAGCTGAGTCGTGAGGGACGGGACGAGAGTACTGTCTGCTGGATGGCCTCCAGTCACCAGAGACCTCAGAATGATTTCCGCCTCCTCCCACTGAGAGTCTCCCAAGGTCTGGGCCAGAGGAGTGAAGTTGTTCTCCAACGTTTGCCGCGTCACGAATGCTATGTGAAACAGAGCGAGGCTGAGAAGACACCATTTGCTCCACTCGCTACTGTAGGCTGCCAGACGACTTTCCCCAATGAGTTCGTACAAGTGACGTAGAGATTCCTTAACTGTTGAGGGTAAAGTCAAGTACACTTTGTGGCATGAAGTCATCAGACTGACCGGCAGTTCGTCGTCGCTATCGAAGTACATCCAGACCTGAAATCGTCTATGGGCCTCCTTGACTATCTTGTCTTTTAGAAGAGTGTTCAGACAGTTGATACAAGAGCGAGCGTCTGTACTCTTCTTCAGCAGCAGCCAGTAGCCTTTCTGAACACACTGTCGCAAGCGCAGGCTTAGACTGTCCTCTCTACCCTGACCAAGAGCTACCATGTCGAGAGCCTCCGCGTTGCCCGTTAGCATAGGGTGGCACAGCGGCTGAATCTGCTGCAGGATGTACTGTACATCCAGCGTAGCCGAGCAGTACATAATGATGGGTTCCGTGGCCCTCCCTTTGCTTGCCACCGACAGGAGAGCC
This sequence comes from Panulirus versicolor, assembly GCA_032361705.1. NCBI lineage: Eukaryota > Metazoa > Arthropoda > Malacostraca > Decapoda > Palinuridae > Panulirus > Panulirus versicolor. The sequence continues at coordinate 17,642 of JAUUDZ010046495.1, read as the reverse complement.
TTAACTGTGGCTTCGCTCGCTTCTTGCTTCAGCACCCGGTGCACGTACAGTGTGGCTGCCTCATCGAGACGATCAGGTCTCAAGCAGTTGATGAGGATGAGTTTTGCCACACCTCGGATCTTCCTCTCCATCTTCTTAGGTAGCGTTCCAGTCTCCGGCTGCTCGGTGATGTACCACACGCGCCACAGACTCTCGTGGGTAACCATGTGGTCCGCCAGCTCACAGAATGGCTCCACAGCCGTCAGAGTCAGCACCTGGAGCCACTGGCGTTCAGTGAGCCAGCTGGGACGCAAGGCCACGGGTGGTTCCAGCTGGTGAGGCTGCGGCTGGGTGGTGCTGCAGGTCTCTGGCGAGGACTGAGGTCGCGGGTTCGAAGGGATGAGTGGAGTGCAGCCGCCTTGTGGCACCAGAGGTGTGTACAGGAGGGAACAGAACCTTGGCGTTACGATTCCGATGTGACACTCGTACCACATCGCCAGCAACAGACCCACAGTCACGAGGGTTATTCTGCTGACCTGCTCCTGGAAATGGCTGGCGGGAAAGAAACTCTTCGTGAAAGAAGGATAAAGACCTGCGCTAAATTATAGCATAAATATCATAACATATCGAGAATACTACAGGGATAAGATGACACTAGAGGAACGATCATAAGCCTCATGATAACTACATGACAACTCATGAGTATGAGGCCACTAAATCTGCTGCTGTTTGACTGTGGTCATGAGATCATGAGTGAAACACAGGACGATCACTTGGCCTATAGTAATGATGATGATAATAATAATAATAATAATAATAATAATAATAATGATAATAATGATAATAAAAGTAATAATAATGATTTTGTTTATCTTGGAAACAGTTATATAGTCTAACTCAAACAGTTGTGAAGACGACCGGTTCCGTATCCAAAACAGCCTGTTTCGTACCTAGAACGGCCGGCATCTTACACAGAACGAACGGTTCTATACCTCGAACTGTCGGCAACATATCTAGAACAATCGGCAATCCCACCTAGCTCAGCCGACACCATAAGAATCAACACTATACCTAGAACAAGTAGCACTATACCTAGAGAAAATAGGTACCGTAGCAAAAACAATCTCACCAAACCTACAACAACTGATACCAAGAACATCCGGCACCATATCTAAAACAGCCAGAACTGTGTACATAGAACAAATGGCAACATAACTAGAATCAACGTGCATCGTAGTTTTCAATTTCCACTCGACCATAGAAGCAGCCCAGGTTGACCAGTCTCGGTCACGAGGCCAGCCGGAGGAGCAAGCTACCTGGCTGGCCAGGTCTCGAGCCAAACGAACCCCATTAGCTCGAGGTTTCGGAGCAGCCGGAATGCTTCACGCTAACGAGAAACATGTTTAGGTCTTTGATGAAATACGTTCGAAATAAGATGGAAAAACTATTGCTTCTCCTCGGAAAAATGATCCTGAAAAAACCTCACCTACAGATTCATTATATAAAGAAAATGAAATAATTCTTGACATGTATAAGTGAAAATGTATAGAATCTACATAACAGAAAACACGATTATTCAATTATACTGTGTATAACTGTCATCACAAACAAAGCACGAGTTATCAGGATCAAGAATAATCGGGACACTACCTACTTGCTTCTTGGGGTCTCGAGGTCTCGTTCAGTGATTCGCCACAAGCATCGAACATGTTCATAAAACCAAGAAAGAAAGTATCACTTACTGCGTCCAGGTCAGCTGACAACCCCAGCATGACTTCTGGATCCAGATGGGAAGCACTGTCACTCCTGGTCACCGTTTTCTATCTTTTTTTGGAAAGAACGTCTGCCAACTTCATGACACGAAAACTGAATGTTTATTTATGATTGGTGTCCACAATATACCTTCTCAAGTTACCAGCTATTGTACTTGCATTCACTGGTATGTAAACAGTTTTCACAACTTAACACTGAAGTTTCACTGTCGACAAACGGTTGTAAACAACACTAAAGTTACACTGTCGACAAACGGTTGTAAACAACACTGAAGTTACACTGTCGACAAATGATTGTAAACAACACTGAAGTTTCACTGTCGACAAACGGTTGTAAACAACACTGAAGTTACACTGTCGACAAACGGTTGTAAACAACAATGAAGTTTCACTGTCGACAAACGGTTGTAAACAACACTGAAGTTACACTGTCGACAAACGGTTGTAAACAACACTGAAGTTACACTGTCGACAAACGGGTGTAAACAACACTGAAGTTACACTGTCGACAAACGGGTGTAAACAACTGTACAAACACAGACACGCTGGAGACATCCACGTGGTACCAGCGTTCTGAGGAAACTGATGATAATAACCGACTGCTCGAGTAAGAGGAATGTATTTAAGAAGTGAAACAATCACAGATTACCAGTAGATGTGGAGAGTTGCCACTAACGCCATCTTACCGACGAGGTAATAACTGGGAAAGGAAAACGTGTAGACAACGCTTAGGTTTTCCTTAACATCTTCACTATACTTAAATAACACTGTGAAAAACATCAGTAAAATAGTCTTGACATAATAATAATAATAATAGTAATAATAATAATAATAATAATAATAGTAATAACAATAATAATAATAATAATAATAATAATAATAATAATAATAATAATAAAGACAATAATTTTAATGTTTTTTGCCGTTTCCTGGTTTCGCAAAGTAGCGCCAGGAACAAAGGTTACAACGGCCTGCTTTGCCCACATCCAACCTCACACTACCACGCGCAACGTACTACAGGTCATCATCCACAACCAAGCCCCACACACCAGGTGAGTGTGTTCCCTGGGAAGTTCCTCATAACCTGAGTCAACCCAACAACACCACGTCATTCCAATTGGCTCTGACGAACCAACGGCTCCCAACTGATGGTGGGCCATGCATGGTGGATTTCCTGGGTGTGCCATGACCTGATGGTGGGCCATGCATGGTGGATTTCCTGGGTGTGCCATGACCTGATGGTGGGCCATGCATGTTGGATTTCCTGGGTGTGCCATGACCTGATGGTGGGCCATGCATGGTAAATTTCCTGGGTGTGCCATGACCTGATGGTGGGCCATGCATGTTGGATTTCCTGAGTGTGCCATGGCCTGATGGTGGGCCATGCATGGCGAATTTCCTGGGTGTGCCATGACCTGATGGTGGGCCATGCATGGTGAATTTCCTGGGTGTGCAAAAGGGTATGTCATATTGGCATACCAACGCTGTTTGCTAATTGTTAATGCAATTTCTTGTAAATATGTTTGTTTCTATAAGCGGTCGTTAGATCACGTTTGCTAATGATACTTCATTTATTAAGCCTAAATCAAAATGTGCGGGTTTTACTCGTTGACAAAATAGGGAATGGGCCACAAGTGCTTCAATATGCTATATTAGACCATCGTAGCATGATCAATGATCACAATGTACATACATTCCTGAGTTATTAATAAAGTGTTGAAAGTCAATGAGAACTTTAGTGAAATGGACGCAAGGCTTCTACCGACTGTAAACAAGTATCTGGCTTTATTATGATCACACGTTATGTACACGGTATGAGAGGCGCTCCCTCCGCCCGGGGAGGGCGGCTGTGTCCAAGCCCAGTGGTGTGTAAGGACAGGTACGTACATGACCGTGGCTACAAGGTTCAAATACTGTAATAATGTTATTCCAAATATCATGTACTTCTGTATCTGTACTTTTATGTAATTTAGTAAACTTGCTTCTGAAGTTATAGTTGTTGTGGAGACGGATCTTCATAGTAGTTTGCCATTGATCATAACACCACTGTAAAAGTTAATGATTAATGATTAATCATGAGTGGACTAAGATGATGTTAGAAAAACGACGTTCACGCTAGTATGGATTCCTTCTATCTTTCTTAATAACATTCCCGAGTTTTGTTCAGTGGATAACAGAACTTCATTATAAAGACAAACGAAGTACTCGTACTGAAATTCATCAAAAGCATTGTCACTTCTGAAACACTTCAAACTTAGAACTGACAGATGTTTCCATATATTTCCATATGAATATTTCGCACAATTTAGGGCTGACTCTATGTATCAACTAACTTCTTTGATTGAACACAGAATCGGAAATGTTATGAGAGAGAACACTTGATCCCCATGCAAGCATCGAACCTGTCCTTGTGTTGCCTCACCGGTATAGTGACTGCAGCATCTTGATAACAAAGTTCTGATCCAACATCCTCCCCCAGGAAGCGGTGAAGCTCTGTGGCCGAACCTGACCGGTGACGAGATCGCTGAAGTGGTCTAGCCCAATGGTGAGGGAAGGCTGAAGACGTGGGAACCGCTCCACCATCAAGTACAACTGCGTCAGTAGCTCTGCTACCTTCCTGTAGGTGTCAATACTTTCTCTGGCTGTGTCGAGCGTCCTCTTTAGGTCAATACATTTCTTCTTGGCTTCGGTCGCTTTAGCGCAGGCAGCCTGGAGCATCTCCATCAGCGTACTCTCCTCCAGAACATCGTCGTCGAAACGGGACATGAGGCTGCGGATAGTCTCCTCCTGCTCTGCAAGCTGCCGCTGCCGATCGAGTAAGTCCCACTCACTCTTCTTCAGCGCTTCCATCAGGTCGGGCTGACAGTAGGATGCAACCCGGGACGTCAGCAGGATCTCCAGACCATCTTGTTGACTTTCAATGTTCACAAAGTTGACCATATTCATGATGTTATTGCTGATATGAACTTTTCTGCTCTTTATTAATATCAAAAGTTTAAAGTTTTCGTGAATATCCAGTCTCTTTTCCCCAACCTTGATGAGGACTTTGTTCGCTTCATCTGACTTTATTCGTTCCATTTCAAGAATCTGGAGGACGTGAATGGGAAGAGAGAGTTCCTCCTGGACTATCAAACACGTCTTACTATTAGCCATGATCTGTTCCAGATCTTGCAGATAGTTAGAGTTCTTTAGGTCAACGACAACTGTGTCTTTCCAGTTGCGGATCCACCGTTCAAGTATGCTGTGTGGGTCGAGAATCAGTTGAGGGAGTTTGGAGCCACAAATAATGGAAGCATTCTCAAGTGAGAAAGCATCTACAGGCAGACCTTCTTCATGCCATTTGACCTGAGACTCCAGCAAAGCCAAGTCTTCCAGAATGTTTCTGTCCTTCGTGTGGAAAATGCACAGCTCGTCCATCTTCTTGTGCCAGCCTTTGACAACAGCTTGTCTCTCAGAATGCGTAAAACTTCCTATGTACGTCACATACGCTGCAGCCAACACTGCGTCTCCAAAGATGTTTCGAAGCTTGACGCTACACTGAGACAACGCCTCCTCCCAGTGTATTTTGTCAGCACCCAGCTGGGCCATCACCTTCTGCGCCAGTTGTATTCTGCCCTCCAAGATCTTCATCTCCTCCTCCGCAGCTTCCAGCTGATGTTCCTTCTCCTTCAGCTGCGTCATGAGGATTTGATGCTCCATACCAAACCCGGCGAGATCCCGCTCATACTGATTAATGGCTTCCTCAGTCGCCTCGATGTCTCTGTCGATGATGTCGGCCTGGACCTTAAGTGGATGGTAGTCCTTGTAAATTCTGACATACTTCTCGAACGCATGTAGCCAGGTGAGGAAGACTGCAGCTGTGGGAGATTCTTCTTTAACTTTATCCACATTCAACTCCTCCATTTTCAGGTAGGACTGAATCCTAGCGAGAATTTTCTCGTTTGTGTCCTCGACAGGAATTTTTCGTACGGAGGATATGAAATTCAGACAATTACCCATTTGCTTCCTCGCCTCGTTCCAGGATGGATCAAGGCCAAGTGTCGAGAGCACTGCATCGAACACCAACTCTACACATCGTGGCGGTCGTCCAAGGTTCTTCAAGCTCTCAAATTCTGCTCTTGTGATCCGATCCAGTTTACGATGAATGGTCTTCATTTCTAACTTCGGGGCACTGAGGTCCCGGCTGATGAGCTCCCCTATTCTCGCCGACTCATCCTTCTGCCTCTTCAGGAGTGCAGCGTTCTTGGCGAGGTCTTGCTCCAGCCTTCCTTGCTCAGACTTGATGTTCCTCATTTTGAGAACGACGCTGCCACACGACTGCTGGATGTAGGTGACTTGTGCACGCTGCTCCTCAAGTTGGTTCGAGAGTTCCGTCACTCTTTTCTGAGTCTCTTCGAACTTGGCTATGCTCGTGTTCAGCCTCTCCTTCTCCTGAGAAATATCAGTAAATAGTTTGGTGTACAACTGCAAGTACAGTGCCAAGAAATCTAAAAATCTTGCGGAAGAATTTGAGCCAGTATTGCAGTGAATGAAGACCATTATCTCTGCTACAGTCTGTGCTTTCATATCAGAAAGACTCTTTCCAAGTTCCTCCATGAGTATTTGCTTTGCAATATTCTGGAGGTCTTCCACACACCATTCTTGAAAAGTATCAACGCTGTAAAAACTTGACACAGCAGGAATATACCTAAGGATTTCATGGGCTTCTGTCAGAGATGGGACAGATGCCAAAATCTTTATATTTGTTTTAAAATCATCTGCCTCTTCATTGTACTGCTGCTCCACAAGTAAATCATTCAAAAACTTCAGATTTCTCACGTTTTCAAGGATGTTCCAGTCAATGACCACAAGGATAGGGATGCCTGTTTTCATGTCGCGAATGATTTTCTCTCTTTGTTCCGTTGCCTCGACTGCAGTTCCAATAATATCATAGATCTTGAAGCCGGCCACTGACGACGCGAGACGTGCACATGTTTTCTTCCCGCAGCCTTCAGGACCCACTGACACAATATGGCCTCCAATGCTTTCCAACGCTGCTGGGGATCCCATTTCCCCACTAGGTCTGACTGGTGGAGCTTTTGGATTCCCCAGTATCCTCAGAAGCCGAACTGTGTGATGTACAAGACCGCCATACATGGCGAAGGTTCGACTGTCGCCAATGAGACTCTGTCCAACAGATTTCAGAAGTGGACAAAGGTTCTCTATGTCTGTATCCGTGTACAGATTTTCCTCATTGCCCAGGCGAGTGAGGAGGAACACACTTGAGTCAGTACAGACACTATCGAGACTCAGACAAAGATACTCTGTTAAGACTTCCTTCATCAACTTATCAAAGTCAGGTTGAGGTATGAGAGCCGAGTCCTGGAATACCCTGTAACACTCGTGGGTGAGATGCTTCAAGAAGTTGTCTCGATCTTGGGTTTCCTCATCTCCAAGCTGGAGGCCCCTCAGCATCGATATCACCTGTCGAGGATGGCTGACCAGTGCCACATGATCTCGACATTGGACCTGGCTCTTCTCCTCCATGCGGCGGTACAGATAGACAATGGCCTCGGCAACTACGGTTTTCAAACACTTTACCTCTTGTTCCAGATGGCCTAACGTTTTATCAAATAACTTCTTGAAGATCCCTTCTAACTCGTTATTCTCAAAGTCTGGTAGTCTTAGAGTGTGGAAAGATTCCGACCAATATGTGTCGACGTGATTACTGATCTCTTGTGTTCTCTCCTGGCCCAAGCGACATTCTTTTGTTTGGAAGGTAAACATATAGCATATGTCGGGAACCTGAAGAAATGCCTTGCTCTCGTGGCTATACAACCTGCCATGATTTCCTGTGAACTTCACTGTCGCCAGAATTTCATGCAACTGAGTCTCTCCCTCGCTACAGTGAAGATCGTCGATTAGCAAATGCAGCTTTGACCTTTTGCATGCAAGAACACTCGCTCCCTGCTTCATGAGACAACCTTCAATCATGTTTTGAATATCCCTTGGTCGAGTACCAGCTGTGTAGCTCAGCACTGTCGCCTGTCTCTTGGGGTCGTGGGTCTGCTTCAAAACATTGATGATCGTAGTTTTCGCAGACCCAGGAGCACCTTTGAGGAGAACTGGGATCCCCTGGGCCATTAGTAGCTGAATCATTCTGGGATACTTGATGATCCTGTCTGTCGTAATGACATCAGAGTCGATGACTGGCACACGGAAACGAAGATCCTCTAAACTTGGCGCCAGTTTCTGCCAGGGGGCGAAGTTTCCCGTGGTTACGTCGACGAAGTAGTCATAGATACCGCCCTCTGGGACGTCCTCGATCATCCGGGTCACCACCTCTTGAAACGCTGCAGCCTCCGAGGGAGAAATATCAGCCCCAAAGGACCATATGATACTGAATATGAAGGCTGGCGTGAGCCTTACTACCCAGTCCTCTGGGTCGGTGTTGACCAGCTCCGTGTCCAGGAAGGATTTCATGATGGCCACAAAGGCCTTAGCTTTCATTACCATGTGTGGCTTCGCGATGGCCTCGGAGTCCAATATAGTGATAAAATTTGGAAGATTTCTTACTATGAGGGTCTGCAGAGCTCGGGATATTTTGTTGTTGGAAATGGTCCCTCGCCAGCTGTGGATAATATCCTCCCACAACTTGGATTGGGCAGGGAAGTAGACGGCACAACAAGACGATAACTCAGCAGGAGACAGATGACTCACGTCTCCACCGACCTCTAGAATAATCTTCAGGTTACTGGGCAAGGAGATCATCTCTCGATGGCCATATAGGAAGCAGTTCTTCGTGAAGTGCAAATGAAGAAAGAACTGTCTCAGCCAATCGTGCCCTTGTTGTCCTTCTAGAACTAGCCAGTTCTCAGCAGTGGGGCTCGATCTGTGGAACCTACGTATTGCATGTGGAAGGTATCCCTCACTCGTCTTGATCACCATCTCCTCCCTAGAGCCATAGAGAGACTCAGGTTCCAGTATCAGTGGACTGAGAAATTCCATCTTGGTTCCTCTGTAGTTTAAATTGCCTTCGGTATGGAGTTTATTGTAAGTGTTCTCCAGTATTTTCAAAGACGTAGATTTCCCCGAGCCAGAACTGCCGAACAGTATCGTTATTTGGTTCTTTAACAAAGCCTCGTGTAGCTGAAGGATCTTATCAACGTACACGTCCTTGACCGTAAGATCCTTGTCCTTCATGTCCTTGACGACGGCGTCTCTCAGCGACTCGTTGGCGAGCGGCGCGGCCTCAAAATCCGGGAAGAGCATTTCAATCACCTCCTTAAAGACTGGCAAGTCGTTTTCCCTCAGCTGAGGCGTGAGGTACTCCCTCAGGGCCAGAGGGATGGTGTCTATTTCATCAATCTCCGGCTGCCTCTTCATGATGTCCTTGGCTGACGTCACAACGATGGATGAGCTCTTGGTGGTCAGGAGGCAGCGGTAGCGACGCGGGAGGGATGTGGAGAGGCTCTCCATCGCCTGGCTCAACTTCTGAGATAGAGTCTTGTACTCCTTGAAGCCTTCTACCAGCATCAGGCACTCCGCGATCACCTGCCGAGGTAATAAGGCGCAAGTCAAAAAGGCATTTAGGGTCTTCTATATCGTGAAACTGTTGCTCTCCTGATCCCATTGACTGGAGAGTCATCACAACGCCAAGTCCTCCATTAGTAAACAGTATATATCCGTGTGTGTGTGTGTGTGTGTGTGTGTGTGTGTGTGTGTGTGTGTGTGTGCATGAACATGATTATTATCAGAGACTAGAAGTAATATCATCATGTGATAACAACACTGCTACAATAAAGGTACTATGAGAGACGTGGTTTGGTTGCCACTGGTCATCTGGGACATTTACCTGTGACTCGGGAGAGAACATGACGACAGGTCGGCACTCTTGCTTCAGGATGTCCATGGCCTTGAGGGAGGCCGGGTAGGAGGGGTCCATCTCCAGCAGCACAGCAGCCATAGGGGACACGGAAACCTTCATACCCTCTAAGAGCTTGATGGGCGGCGGCTGTTGTCTCCCGCCTCTCCCACCACCGCTCTTGGTTCCCGCCGCTCCGGCTGCACGTTGGGCTTCCTGGATCACGTGCAACATCTCCCCAAGAACTGGCACAACGTCGAGTTCGAGATGATGCACAGCCTCCAGCAGCAGCCAGCAGTGGGACTGGCTGATCCCTAAGAGCGCCTGAGCCAGCCGGACAGAGGTCACGGCAGCTGTGCAGGATATGGTCACCAAATGGCGTCCTAGGAGATGAGCCATCGTCTTGACCGTCTCTGTTTTCCCGGTGCCATGAGCACCCAACAAGCCAACAGCTAACCCTTGGGTGAGCACTCGTGCCAGGTTGTGCATGGAGCGAACGGTCGAGGGAGTTACAGCTGCGAAGGACCACAGACCCTGGTATTCCCAGGAGTAAGGCAAGTCATAGGCACTGATCTGCAGCAAGAGGTTGTCTGAATCTTTATCCCAGGAATATCTCTGCATCATGTCACTCTCACTGGTCACTCCCTTCCTGCTCTCAGACACCGAAGCGAAGAAATCTCTCATCTGTAGGACTGTGAGGTAAAAGAGACGAATCTTCTCTCGCATGAGTTTGGGTAAGTTTCCCTGCAGGCAGCCATCCAGTCTCATCTGACTGTCTCTCGTCCTCTTCTTAAAGACCTGAAGCTGATCAGAGTTGATGTGACCTTTTAACTTGGCCAGAGCTCGACTCACTTCGACCGTCCAGTGTAATAAGAATGAAAGGACGCTTACTTGGAGAGGCCAGAGCTTCACAACGTCATCAATTTTCATCGCTGCGGATTTCAGATTGTTCCGACACTGCTTCACATTTTCTTTCAGTGTCGCTTCCACTCCAGCGGTCAGGTTCTTGAGCCACGAGTCAAAAGACCCAAGAATAGGAACATAAGAATTCAGTTCCAGAAATTCACCCTCCTTGGAGTACACTCCGATGATTTCCATTGCTGCTTTTTGGCTGTTTTTCTCCTGCTTTATCTTTGCTATGTTAGTAAACAACTTCGGCAAGAATGGTTTCGCATACTCCCCATCAAACACGGTCGATATGGCCGCTACGAGTTCTGCATCGGACAGAAGCCAGAATCGAGAATATTGTTCCTTTCGATCTTGCAGGTATGGCTTTATGTGGCGGGCGATACCATTAAACTCTTCAGACACGGACCTGACCTCCTCTTGAAGATGCTCCTGCAGGGCGACAGGTCTCAGGAAGCGTTCTGTGGTCATGTGGACAGATATTTTCCGCCACCGCTCGTTGAGGGAGTCAAAGACGGCTGTAGCCTGCACTAGATGGAGCCTCACGTCTGCTACGTGGAAGAAGGGCTCCCAAGTACCCCACTTCTTCTGCAGCTCCTCAGCATTCTCCAGGAACCTCATCATGGAGGAGAGCATAGATCGGATGTCGGTGATGTCCTCAATATACGGCTTGGCGTGATGGGAGGCTGATAATACTTGCAGTCTCATATTCAGCTCCGCAATGGTCGAGTTTGCATCACTCGTCGACTCGACAACAGAAATACCCATGGAAGCAATTGGCTTGAGATTCAGAGTGATCTGTGAGGCGAGGCTCTTGATGTCTTCGGCTTCATTGACAATCTTTGTCTCTTCCGTCGAGTCAAGGATGATGGTAGCCATCTCCTTCTTGTACGATGTTAGATTCAGCTTCTGAAGGTAGCCGAGGGTGAAGGTCTCCGAGTCTTTATCAAATTCTGTACTGACCAAAGACTGAATCTGGCGCCAGTGATGACTTCGGAGATTAGCACTTTGTAGATTCAGCGTGAGAGGCACCAAGAGCTTACACAACTCTATTTGGGTTAAGATTTCTTCTTTTAGTTCCCACTCACTTTCTCTCACAGCGAACCTGTCTCCGATGTCACTTGAGGCGGCCACCCCCGAGGGCTGTACTGCTCTGATCTTGTGACCGTAGACTGACAACGTTTCCTGTAGCGCAACGACGCTCACCTCCCAGACCACCACACCAGCCCAACTCTCCCACGCCTTCTGCCACTCTTCCAGCAAGACCCACATTTTCTCCACGGACACGAGATCATGCTGGAATGCCGGGAGCTCTGAAAACTCAATCTCTGGCAGTGAAAGAAGTTTGAGAATTGCATTTATATCTAACTTCTTAATGATATCTGTCATCATCGTCTTCAGCTTCTCGATATTTTCTTTGGCTTCCACGACCGTCTTATCCGATCTGGTCGGCAGCATCTGCTGGAAATCTACTTTGAGTCTCAGAACCTCTTCCATGACTATCTCTGATCGGTCGTTGTACGCCTTCCTGAAGTCTTCCAGTGCCATGTTGAGTTCCAGGATCTTATCAGTTAAGGATGTCTCGACAGCGTTCCACTCATCCTCCAGACGAGCGAGGCGCTCTTCTGCCTCAGTGGGTATGGCGTACCGATACTTCTTCAGCACTTCGAACTGCTCCCGGACGGGTTGGAACTCCTCCCTGTACTGCGAGAGCTGATGTCTTGCCGAGTGACATTCCTCTGTGGCGGAGAGGAAAGAGGGAATGTCTCGAGGGGAACTCTTAAGTAAGGCCCTTGTGTCCTTACTGTAATTATATAGGGAGTCCAGCTTGCTCGAGGCTATTTTGAAAAGATTGCTCTCGAACTCAGCTATCCAAGACCTGCAGAGCGAAATGAGTTGCTGTTTTAAATGGTCGCAGTTGATGTAGAAGGTCCCGACCTTCCAGTGATCGTCGACGCCCTCAATTTCCCTCAATTTTTTTTCGAAGGTCATAATGTCCGTCTCGAACACATACACTGATATGGCGTTCTTTAGGTAGTGCTCGAAAAATTCTGCTCTGTTGACCTCCCACAAGTCTCTGTACACCTGCCAATATTCCAGCTTATCCTTCAAGTTGTCTACCTGCGTCTGGAACTCACTTGTCAGCTTCTTCTGCAGCTTATCGCAAAGCTCGTCTTCGAGAACAGGTAAGTGGTCGTGAGCCTTCGCCTTGTCAAGGGCAAAGCGCCTCAGGAGACATGGTATTTTGCCCAAGCTTCCGGAAAACTTAGTTTTCAAGGTGGTCACTACTTTCAGGACACGGTTCACAGAAGGTCGACACACAATTCTCTCGTTCGTGAGACTAGCGGAGAGCTTGAAAACCGGAGCGAGCTGCTCCGTGGGGCAACTGCGAGATCCCATTAGCATTCCTTCAAACGACAACAGAGACTTTCTCTGAATCTCATTTTGACACTCCAGGAAAAGATTATCAATCCTTAGCACATACGACAGCCAGGCCGCGTGGGATTTGACGATGGACTTATTGATTAGCTTCTTATAAAGGGCGTCCAGTATCTCCTCCATCTGGAGCAAGCCAGTCCTCACACCTTCAATCGTGGTGTCCAGTTGATGCATGAGGTCTTCCTGGAAGGCATCGTCTTCATAGACCTTCCCATCGTCCTTGGTGTACAAGACCATTTTCTTCGTCTTCATGAGAATGTTAGACAAGCTCTGGTTGACGGTCAGGTACTGCGTCACTTGGTCCTGGACGGCGCGGACTATGGTGTTGCACTTCACCAGTAGGGCCGTGGCTTGCTGCTTCTGCACCCAGCTGACGGAGGAAAGGCCGGGGAAGAAAGCCATCACTGTTACCTGGATCTGAGCCTCGAACAGCTGCGCCTCATCGCGAGACATCCTCGTCATGAAGCTATTGAACCCATCTGCACATTTGGTCACCTGTCAGAAGGTTAGCATAAATCACACCCTCATGCGAGGCTGGAAAACCCTCCAAGACACAGATTATCATGTCTGATCTCGACCAAAACTAATGCAATGTTCATCTCTTCTTACTTTCTTTACAGACCATCTTTGATAATCAGCTGGTCAGTAACACCCAACCCTGTATCCCTCCTAAGTTACTACAGACAATCTTACGAGTCTTTCATTTATGGAATATAATTTCTCGAAACTAGAAAAAAATGGATTCCAAACCTTTTTGTGTGAATTTCATTATCAAATGATTGTGAGAAATTTGTTTACAAGATGAAAATTTGCATCTTGTCCTGAGAATTCTCTTTTTGTTCTTGTTAAACACAATTCGTCAGCTTACCTGCTTCTTCAGTTGCATGTAGGCCTCGTTCTCAGTGAAGATGGGGCTGATGCTCTCAGGAATGTCGAATCCCATGGCCTTCCAAGCCGCAGCCTCCTCCAGGTTCTTGTACAGCTGCCTGAAGACACGGTATCATGTATTACTGAGGAGGGAACACAAAATCAAGGCCTCTGCCAAAAGCTATAGTGTTTAAGGTGGGTCATGTTGGCTGGTTTTCAGAATGACAGGCGAGGTATAAAAATGAAAAAAGTATACTATCTAATGTAATAGGTCGTATACAGAAGGCTTTGAGCTTATCTCAAGCTATAATCAAATGCCCTTAGAATAATCATTTCTTGCACATTTTGACGTAAAACCTGTCGTACGAACATGGCAGAACATTAAAGATTATATTGTGAGTAAAGATGATATAGACGCTAAGCGATGAAAGTCAGACCAAGTGTTTCTACTTAGGAAATACTGGAGATGATGAACGTTCTGGGTAACGCATCATAACTCGGACCTCTTCTAAACGTTATATAACTGATTTGAACAACAACGTCAATAAGTCCCATGATCCTCTGTTTCTCCAACAGAAGGAACTACTCACATATCAAAGTTGTCCTGTAGAGTCTGGACTGGTCCGGGTCGCCACCTGAAGATGGGTTCCATGAGGCGTTTGGAAGGGTTCGGTTCCAGCGAGGCGTTCCAGGCGGCGTACATGTTGGAGACGACTCCTCTGAGCAGCGCCGCTGTCCTGCCCCATCGCTCGTAGATGGAGTCCAAGCGGGGGTAATAGGGTAGCCATGACTGATGTTTCAGCAGCTGTGGAGGACCGAAGGCAAGGAGGTGTGAGAACTTTACCAACACACTGCTCAAGTCGAAGGTTTCCCTTCTTCATCAGCTATCTGAAGCTCCGTCTGTGTGTCCGTTCCTACCCCTCAGCTGCATCAACTTGTGCTTGCGTCTAGACTACACTGTCCCTTGCTTGCAGTGGGTGAAAGTACATCAAGGTCTCCTCTGTTATTGGGTTACATTAAACGTGCTTTCAATGCACTGATGCTGAGCGAGGGATGTTTACGTAAGGAGGGTCCTGAGAGTTGGTAATTGAGTTTCAGTGAGTTTATCTTAGCGGCCTTAAATCATGTCAACTGTGTTATGGTAACCTTGAGGTATGGAGCTTTCGGATCACCGTCATGAATCTTGATAGCCATGAGTTATGGCAGTTAGTGAGTCATGGTAGCGTACGTTATGGGGCCTTGGAAACCATGTCAGACCTACTACATCATGGTACTGAAAAGATGTGGTTAAAGGACCATGATAGCCTCATCATATGAAGAGATCATGGGAGTTTCATATCATGGTAATGTTACGTCAGTAGTCATGGAAGCCTTGGTTCATGGGAGCTCCACGTCATGATATGAGTCACAGCAATCCCACAATCCTGTCAGTTTTCATGAGCTATAGTGGGTATGGTTCATGGCAGACCTGTGAAATTATTCTCTGCATCAAATTAGTCTGCGGTAAGCGTAGTACCGACTCAAAGTAGTCCTCATTCATCATAACTGAAATTTTTACTCATTAATCGTGTGTCGTCTTGGGTTATGGCACCATTTTACCCACTTTAATCATTGGCTACGGTTGCCTTCACTCATGCAAGTCCAAACACAGTAATATTCAATAAAGAATTCAAAATGGGAGTTTGACTTTCTAAGTTAGATTCAGTTTGGAAAAGATTTGCCCAGGTACGATAGACCAGGGCACCTTGAACACAACTACGGAACGACCAGTGAGTATGGTTGCCTGACCTTTGATTAGACGCTTAAGGGATCAAAACCAACCGCATCGCGATACAGCAAGTCTTCGCGACACATTGTGGCACACTCTTCATCACCTGTACCACACCACATTACATGAACACTGGATTCTCAAGTACCACAGTGATTCTCCCAGCTCTGACTCCTGGAAATTCCCTCCCCCATGGTCGCCCTCAGTCATTCACACAGACCTCTTGGTCCAGGTCTGACCCCTGGAACTCCCCTTCTCCACTAGATAACCCGGTTCACTCATACCGACTTCTAGTTCCAGCTTTGACCCCTGGAACCTCCCTCCCACTGAACGCCCAAAATCACACACACTGATCTGTTGTTCCAGCTATAACCCCTGGAACTCCTCTTCCCCACTGGAAGACCTGGTTCACTCACATTAACCTCATGTTCCAACTTCTTGCGAGTGTCGGCGGCCCACTTGGCCATCTTGGAGTAGTAGAAGCCCTCGCCCCCGACCTTCATGGACTTGAAGACGTACTCCTTCTCCACTTCCTCGAAATCGCGGTCGAAGAGGTTCAGGATCTGTGTATATCCAAGATTTTCTATCAGAGAAACACACTGAAGTGTGCGGGTAAGTCACAAAAGAACACGTGATACAGGAAAATGCTGGAAGCTACAAGGAAACAAAACACGGAGATCCGGACGCTTTTCCTGATAATTCACATATTCAGGGATACAGAGACAAGCTGTGTATCCCCGAGTATGTCAATTATCACGAAAGCGCTCCGATCTTCGTGTTTCATTTTCCTTATGGTTCCAGCATACAGTGTAGTGTGAACATATCCTAACTGCTTTAAAAACATAGCAAACAACTCAGTTTACGAAACATTAAACCAACAAGTCTTAAAGTATTTCACTCCTTCACTGATATGAAAAAAATCAATGACAAAATATCTGATAGTCAATATTGTTATGATCAAAGAGAGTTTATTGTTATGTGTTAACCCTGTGGTGATGTGCGTCTCATAATATTAGAATAACCTTTATAACGAAACCATACAGATACTGGTCGATACCGTCAGCGATTTTTGCGACTGATTAACATATCATTACATCAGAACTTTATGAAAATTGGCCAGAGCTTTTACGATCAACACTGCTCGCCCATCGTGGGAACAAACTGTATAAACTGAATCTTTCATTCATGTATTCATTATTCTGCTTAATTGCAGCTTCTATGATTGTCCGTGTATAATACTCACCATCCAGTGGACCTATTCTTAATCTCACATACCAACCCAAGTTAGAATGAAGGGGTTTGTTTGATATCAAAAGCACTACACCGACGACTGATGCTTTACCTAAGCAAGACATTGTGAAGGTAGGGAGATACATCTGGCAAGGAGGTCGTCCTGTACGTACGTGGTCGATCATAACGTAGAAAACGGAGAAGAGAGACTTTCTGGCTGCCAGTGGCTTGAAGACATTTAGGACCCGTAACCCTTGGGCCACCGATTCCACGGTCTGCACCGCCGCCACCATCACGCACTGGTACCTCCGCTCCACCTCCTCCATGCTCTCCCTGAACCTGTAATACCATACAGCGTTACCTCCTCTCCTCATCCTCCATGCTGCCCCTGATACTGTAGTACAAAACTCCGGTACAATACAGATTTAAGGTGGCGGCTGAGTCATGAGGTAGGTCTATACACCTGTGCCTTAGCAAGAGGCATGATCCACCCAGCGATCGATCTCCTCTCAGTGATACATGAGGACCCTACCCTGACACACATCCCCAGTATTACTGCCATGAAATAAAAAACCTCAAGTAACGTCCGTGTAGCCTCTTCCTCCTTCCCTGACCCACTACGTCGACTGCGTCAGTCACCATTACTCGCATTCCACTGCAGGAAATCTACGTCAACAGGACAATGATACATCATGGAAATTGTACATACACAAGATAGCACACACGATCTTGGTGCTCACTGGCTGGTTATGTCTTGGAAAGCCATGTAATGTTAGCCTCTCTCTCTCTCTCTCTCTCTCTCTCTCTCTCTCTCTCTCTCTCTCTCTCTCTCTCTCTC
>JAUUDZ010046484.1:0-10595 GCA_032361705.1 Panulirus versicolor | reverse complement strand
GGTACTGTGTCACATCCAGGACTGTGTAACCCGGTACTGTGTCACATCCAGGACTGTGACCCGGTACTGTGTCTCATCCAGGAATATGTGACCCGATACTGTGTCACATCCAGGAATGTGTGACCTGGTACTGTGTCACATCCAGAGAATGTATGACCTGGTACTGTGTCACATCCAGGAATGTGTGACCGGGTTCTGTGTCACATCCAGGACTGTGTAATCCTGTACTGTGTCACATCCAGGACTGTGTGACCCGGTACTGTGTCACATCCAGGACTGTGTGACCTGGTACTGTGTCACATCCAGGTATGTGTGACCCGGTACTGTGTCACATCCAGGAATGTGTGACCTGGTACTGTGGCACATGCAGGACTGTGTAACGCGGTACTGTGTCACATCCAGGAATGTGTGACCCGATACTGTGTCACATCCAGGACTGTGTGACCTGGTACTGTGTCACATCCTGGAATGTGTGACCGGGTACTGTCTCACATCCGGAGAATGTGTGACCTGGTTCTGTATGTCACTCAATATTGTGTGACGCTTAGTATGGTGTATTATTCAGTACTATGACAACATTTTGTGACACTCATTATAATTATAAGCCAACATTGTCTAACATTCAGTATAGTGTCAGTGTTAAGTGACGCTCAGTATATTGTGTCACTCGATACTGTGTGACACTCAGTATAATGTGTCAATAAATGCAATAGTATTATCATACTCTGCCACTCAGTATCCAAGTGACAGTATTGAGGCTCACTCAGTACTGTGTGACATTCAGCATGTGTCAATCAGTGTTGTGTTACAATATAGAATCACTCATTGTGTGACAGTATTCATTCTGTTTTATGTAACACTTTACATGGGGTATCACTCAGTTGTGTGTGACACCTAGTATTGTGGATGTGTCACTCACTATTGTGTGATGGTCATTATTGTGTAGCTCAGAATGATAGGACACTCATTTATGTATGACAGTATTGTGTGACACCGTATGAAGGACATTCAGTACAGCATGACACTCGGCATATTGTGGGTGGCGTGACTGTGACACTCAATATAGGGGGTGATTCAGTATAATGTGACACTCACTGCTGTGTGGCACTCAGGTGAGTAGGACCATTAGTATTATGTGACACTCAGTATTTTGCTTTCCCACTGATATATTTATTCTTGTGTAGCAGTACTGTGTACACTTCTGCATTGTGTCAACCAGTGTTCCAGAGTACCCAGAACTGAGTTAGTATTGTGTTACTCAGTTCAATGTGGCACTCAGTATTGTGTGACACCACTCTGAGACACTTATTATCTTGTGACTCAGTATAGTATTATATATCGCTCAGTGTTGTCACAGATTATCGTATATCACTCAGTATTGTGTGGAGCGGCGTAACATATGGGACTCTCAGTATTGTGTATCTCTGAGTCAGTGTGTCACTTAGCACTGTATGACACAGTAATATATGACACCCCGGACTGTATGGCACTCAGCACGTGAGACGCTCAGTATTTTATTTTACTCTTGTGTAACACACAGTACTGTGTGACATTGTAAATAAACAATTCAGTAAGTCAGTAAATGAATAATAGATAAATAACTGTTTATTGGATTTAGGCAGCCAATTAGCTGAAAGTATATAGTAAAGTCATTACGGGTATTACAGAACTGGGAGGTCATGATAGTTACTAGTTAACTGATCATAGAAGAGATTACATAAGATTAGGATGAGCTGGATATTTCCACACTTTGGATTTGCACATGGGTGAGGTGCGTCTAGACAGACAGGGTGGCAGATATACTGAGATGTTTACAGGGTAAATACTACGGTTTATACATTATGAACTTGATTGAGCATTAGGTGATTAGTTACAGTAATACAGTCGTTGACATAACACACAGCCTAACGAAGAGAAAACTGAGCTGTTCACTTGCATAGCTATGCAGGTGTTTATGGATTGCTTATGAAGTTCATAATGGTAGGTACAGGATTGTTCGTTTATCTTTGTGGTGACGAACGGCGGTCCGTGATGGAGGGGCGTCTGTTGGGAGGAGGTCCCTGTGATGGGGGCGTGTCAGCAGGTTATTGCCAAACTGCCATGTGAGGTGCTGGTGTTGACGGCAGAGGGTGGACAGGTTCAGCGAGATGAGGACCTCCTGCTAGGTGGTGTTAGAAGGGCCCAGGATGATTCTGCTTGCTTTTTTCTACGCTCTCTCTAGCTGGTCTCTTTGTACATCTTTTTGTTAGAAGGCCCAGGCTTGGGAGGCGTAAGTGAGCTTAGGTGGAATGAAGACGTTATTAGACATTCCGGAAATCAACTGGTGGGACACCTAGTGATTCAGTCGGCGGAGAAGGTACAGATGGTAAGAGGAAGGTTTTGATGATAATGCTGACATGACTCTTCCAGTTAAACCATCGTCTGTATCGACACTAAGAAGTTTGAAGCCTCTGATTACCTTGAGTATGTCAGGACCAAGCATGATGTCAGGGGGCGGGATGTTGTCCTGCACCCAGGTTGACGTGCGTCATCACAGTCTTGGTGTGGCTGATGGTGAAGTCGTCGGCCGTAGTCCACTCCTGAAGGTTGTTGATGACGTGGTGAAGGACGCTGGAGTCAGGAGAGTTGGTGTTGATCGTGATGCCGAAGGTGGAGTCGTCTACCTACTTCCAGCGATGGCTTGTGTCCTTCAAGGAGTCAGTCACTTACGTGATTCAGTCATGTGTGACACACAGTATTGTGTGACACTGTGTTGTAAACCAGTTTGTACGGTATGACAGTATCTAAAACACTCTGTATTGACACTCATTACTATTTGACACTCAGGATTGTGTTACTCGATATTGTGTGACATTCAGGATTGTCACCTGCAATAGCGTATGACACATGTGAATACTTGAAGAATACATAGTGAAGTCTTCTGGGGGTCTTCACACCCCAGGTCTGGCCCAGGCTGCTGGATTAGGTCGTTGGTCGAGCAATCTGTCTCGCACTCAGTACTGTATGACACACGGTGCTGTGTGACGCTCATTGCTGTGTGACACTTCGTTCTGTGTGACATTCAGCTTTGTGTGACACAAGAGAAAGCCTCAAAGGCCCATGCTTTTGTTAGATGATTCCGTGGCTCACCGAGTCGCTGTGGTTAGGTGGGAAGTGTATGTGTGTGTCTTTGGAAACTAAGGGCCGAGGTTCCATCCTGTTTGGTCGGCCACACTCCACCATGTGGGTGATGGCCGGGCAAGGTTGACGGGGATGGTTTTGCCATCTTGATAATGCTGAGGTAAAATCTGTTTTGCTGTTTGTTCCAACAGAGGGGAATGATGATTATGGTGACACGTGGCAGAGGGTTCGGGGATGAGGGAAGAGGGAATGCAGAATGTAGAGGTAGATGTGTTTGGTACACGGAGAGGGAGTAGATGTTTTAGAGGGGTGTGGGTGATCCACAGAAGCACCCGGTGTCTTGGGAGGTACGGGCGCTGCTTGAGGGAGTGGGTGTCATGAAGTGTGTGGATGCTACATAGAGGGAGTGGATTTCATGGGAGTGTGTGGATTCTACACAGAGGGAGTGGATGGCTTGGGAGTGTAGATAGTACATACAGGAAGTGGTTGCCTTAGGGTGTGTGTGTGTGCTCCAGAGAAGTGGATGGCTTGGGTGTGTGTGTGCTACAGAGGGAGAGAGTGGATGGCTTGGGAGTGTGTGTGTGCTACAGAGAAGTGGATGGCTTGGGTGTGTGTGTGCTACAGAGGGAGAGAGTAGATGGCTTGGGAGTGTGTGTGTGCTACAGAGGAGGAGTGGATGGTTTGGAGGTGTGTGTGTGTGTGTGTGTGTGTGTGTGTGTGTGTGTGTGTGTGTGCTACACAGGGAGAGAGTGGATGGTTTGGAGGTGTGTGTGTGTGTGCTACAGAGGAGGAGTGGATGGTTTGGGTGTGTGTGCTACACAGAGGAGGAGTGGGTGGCTTGGGAGTGGGTGGGATGGGGTTGGTGGGGGGGTGGGGGTGAGGATGGGGAGCTGTACGCGCAGGTGCAGTGGTCATTAGGCCGTCCTCTGCCTCGGTAGTTACCATGCAAACTACCTCAAGACTATATTCTTTGCTCTTGAACTCTCGTTCTCTTTATATTTTTCTATTTGTATGCGCGTATGTATGTATGTATGCATGTATGTATGTATGCATATGCCAGTGTACGTAAGCGCGTACGTGTGTGCTTCTGTCTGTGTGTATGTCTTGTCTGTCTGTCTGTCTCCGCACACGCGTGGTGGTCAGAGTTCAGTGATGGGACGTAGATAAGTGTCCGCAGCGTTCTTGTATCCGCTGGGCTTCCAGATACTGAGCCAAAATGAAATTGTGAAATGTATATTGATGTCAGGGCACTATACACGCACGCACGCGCGCGGGCGCCTGTGTGTGTAGGTATGTGTGTGTGTGTGTGTGTGGCAGCCAAGTTGGGGGAGCAGCGGTACGCATGGTGGGGCTCCCCACCATGTGATTGCCGCAGCAGCAGGGGTTGCGGGGAAGGGACGGTGTGGAGAATGTGGAGGCAAGGGTGTGGTGTGAGGGAGGGATGTAGTGTGGTGTGGGTGAGGCGGGCACCGCTAGTGGGCGGAGACCTCTGGTGGGCGGGGCTATGTCACGACCCGCCCACACGGCAGCAGTCGCCCCTCTGCCCACCGACATTGAGGGCGGGTCTTGTAAGTTTGGCCAGTGTGGACAGATACGTTTGCTTTACGTGTTCTGGGTCACACGTTGTTGTGGTGGTGGGGTGGCGGCGGTGGTAGGGTGGCGGTGGTGGAGACTTGGAGAGTGTTGGCAGGCGTCCTACTGGGTTAAGGTAGGTTGGAGAGCCAAGATGGAGGACGAGTGGTGAGGGACTTGAGTGATGATATTCCTCTGATATTACACAAGAGGAAAACCTTATCATTGCTGCTCCTCCTCCTCCTTCATGATTCTCAAACCCACTGGTACTTTCCCCTCACAGTAATGGCCCGCCGGGCGGGGGGGGGGGGGGGATGAGGAGCAGAAAGCTTCCCTTACCCTAAGTGGGCCATTTTGTATCGTCGCTCCACACAGGCAGTCTAAAGCGCTGGGGTTTTCACCCACTGTAGAAGGTAACACCAGGCAGGTCCTTGAACAGTTCGCCGACATTGGCGTCTATTTCTGTAACTGTTCTGTGGATGTAGCAGTCTTTGACGGTGGGAAAGCCTCACTTGTTTGCAGCGAACTGTGAAGATTTGAAAACGAAGTTTTTGGTAGTCCCGATTAAGATATAAAACGAACTAGTAACTTTAGTTACTTGGACCACAATGTGTTGGGCCTCTGTGGCCTACAAGTGTAGACAAAACCGGAATATTTGTCTCGTCTTTCGTATCAAAGACTTGTATCACGTATACAAAGTGTTGCAGTAGAGGAACGGCTGCTGGGTAGGCAGCTACAGGAATCGTCTTGACGAGCTACAGTCCAACTTTCCCTGACAGGTGTGCTCAGAACCAAGCCATTGCTGAACTAACCTTAAAGGAAATAATGATGAAACAAACTTGGCAATCTGGATGATTTACAATCATTAGATTCCACTAAACCACAGTTGGCCAAGTTAAACGAAGAGCAGTGTATGAAGGGAAGTGAGAGTATATGGAGCCGAGGAGACAATGTCAGGGCATAAACCAAGAACTTGGCTCGCTGGATCCTTTGTGGAACATAAAAGTTTTGGCGAATGATATTGTGAGAGACCTTTAGACGCACACTAGCGAGACCAAGGATCCTAAAACTGATAAAGGTGAAAGTGGGCCAACATGAGGTGGCGGAGGACTTCGTGTATAGAAGCAAAAGGAAACATGAGGTGGTATGACTTCAGACCTCAGCTCTCCTGGCAGCGGGAGGATCATGACGGGTCTCTATGCTCAAAGCATCATTAAGGGCTATAATAAGCCTCAATGGATCATAATGAATGATAGAATGATCAGATATTTCTTGACAAACTGAAAATCACAAACCACTTGGTCTTTCTCATCCCCATAAAAGGCGGTAATATAATCAAATGCTGGCATCTCATCATCTTGTGGATGGGGGTCCATTTTCCCTTGAGAATAAACATTTTAGATCTGAAATCAGAAGTGGCCCCTTGCTTACCATAGTAACTCACCAGGACGATTATGTCTCAGTCCTTGTACTAAAAGTAGTCAGTAGGAACATTTTAGGTAGGAGCCTCTGCAAATACTGGGCCAGACTTGTCCTCTGCCAGTGGCCCGTTAAGAGTGAGGCACTAAAGGCTAAGAAGAAGCACTGGAGTTCACCAGTTATAAAGAAAATTTTGCTGCAGCCACCCCCTTGAGGGAGTTCCTAAAGGGAATGGGCATCACACATATAGACAAAGATAGATAGAAGGAGCGTGACAAGATGTGGAAGAGGGAGATAGATAGAAGGAGCGTAAGTGACAAGATGTGGAAGAGAAAGTAGCAAAAGCTTAAGAAAAATGTAGAGAGGCTGAAAAAGAGAATTTTGGGTACATTCATTAAAGGCTTTTTCCTCTTCTCCCATGGCATTGTATTAAGGCAAGGATGACAGAAGTAATGTTCAAATTACAGATTTACAAGTTTGTTGAGTGCAGCTGGTAAGTTGTATGGGAGATTGGTGAAAGAAAGGGAGTGGCATGCACAGAGCTTTAGACTTCAGGAATGATGTGGGACAAGTGGATTGAGTGTTTGCTTTAAAGAATGTGTGGGAAATACTTATGAGAAACAGAAAGATCTGGTGGGGAATAAATGGTGAAGTTTTCAGGGGTCTTCTACTCCCACATACAGGGCTGGGTCCAGGCTGACAAGCCAAGTCGTTGGTCAACTACGCTGCCGGAAGCTACAGCATGCTGGCCCACATAGCCCCTAAAACCTGACTGGTCCGGCAGACATCATAGGTACTACTCCAAGGCATTCTTAAACTTCTCTCCTGTGCATCCAATGCTGGTGTTACTGATGATATTAGGCATGGTGTTGAAGTCCTGAGCCCTAGTTGTTTAAACTGTTCACTCTTTTTGTGCACATAAAACCTTTATATATCTGAGGTACTATTTTAGTCTTTCAAGCCTGTCAAGCCAGTATTTCTGAATGTAAGCTGGGAACCATACCTTCTAGGATTTCCAGGTACAGGTGAAAGTAGTAGTAAGTAGGCAGCAAATGACCAGGGAGGTATATCAACAGTACTACCCACCTGGGTATTGGGAGGGTTAAGAATAGCTGCATATTGAGCCACTGCTTCAGCAGTTGTCAAAAAGCACTACTGTAACCCACAAAACTGCCTTTTCTTTTTGCCTCATCCACATTTGGCCTACTGGCATTCTGTTCACAAACATACAATCTCTTTTTTGTTACTCATAAAACTTGACAACACTTAACTCGTACAGCTCATTCTTTGCAAGACTAGATTTTCCTCTGGCAAGCACTATGCTTTAACCCTGCCTTTCGGCAAAATAGTAGGAGCAACAGATGGAAGTGGTACATAGGAACATTAAGCCAGGAACATTAGGTAGTAGTAATAGGTAGGAATATTAGGTATGAGCAGTTAGAAGTAGTAGTCAGTAGGAACATTAGGTACAAGCCTCTGCAAATACTGCACTCCAGTTGCCCTCTCCCAGTGGCCTGTAAAGGATAAGGCACCAAAGGCTAAGAAACGACACTGGAGTTCATTAGTTACAGAGAGACTACTGCTGTCACCACCCCTTTCAAGAGGCTCCATGAGGGAACAGTCATTAAAGATATAGATAAATAGATAGATGGATAGATATACCTCTCCCATCCACAATCCAGGGAGTATAACTTTAGAGATATCAGCTGTTCCCAGTAATTTACTTTACCACATTAATAAGGGCAATGAAAGATCTCCGAACACTTTCTGATTCTGCCATTTCAACTGCCTTGTAATGTAAAATTACATCAACATTCAATTTGTGAAAGAATCAGCACCTTGAAAGACATCACTGATTTTCTCTTCTCATATTGAAAGTCCATAGGATCCAGCCCACCATCCTTCTGTTGAAGGTAATCCTTGTTTTGTTGTACTTGTTGAAGGTGAAGTTGTTAGACATTATCACTCCAAGGTTTTTCATAATGTTCAACTGGTTTATGATTGTGTCTGTACAGTATTCTGTACTATTTCTGGTTTCCTCATTTTCCCCAAACTGGTGACGTCAATACTTATCTCCACTGAATAGCATGTTGTTCTCAATTGCCAATTTAAAAACTTCATCTATATCTATCTATAGCATTTCAGCATCCTCTTATGATTTTAATACTTTTTCTTGCATCATCAACAAAGGATGACGTGAAATTGGCTCAAGCTAGCCTCAACATCAGATATAATATTAAGGAACAGGAAGGGTGCAAGTATAGTTCCTTGGTAAACAGCACTTTACTATGGGGAACTGGAGATGGCATGGTTTACAACTATCTGTTCATCAAAAAATAGTACGTCCATCTCCATGGTCACACCAATCAAATGCTTTTGTAAATTTATCTGTATAATCTTGTTAGCATTTCATTGCTTTCCAAAGGTTTAATAATTCAGAGCAAAAAATTTTTCCTTTTTTTTTTGTTCCTGGGTGATGTGATATTTTCTAATTGTGATTATGTCTAAAAAGTACAGAAAATGCCTGTGTGATCAGGAGTGATATTTTGAAATTTACCTACTTTTCAGAACATTTCAGATAGATTCAGTGCCAAGTAGCTGATACAAAACTTTCTAGAGATTTCCAGCAATACAAATAGTAATCTGAGGGGGAGGAAGACATTATAGATCCAGATCACAATCCAAGAGTTGTAGCTGACGAGAGAAACCCATACTACTCCAATCAAAAAGACCTTAACGACTTGATCAGATATCTTGGTCTCACAAAGTCCAATGCTGAGCTTTTGATGTCTAGGCTAAAGCAGTGGAACTTGTTGGATGAAAGTGTGCAAATCGCAGATCAGAGGAAGCATCACCAAGGTTTTCTCAGCTTCTTCACCTCTTCTTCACCTGTCAAGATAGGCATCATAATTGCCTGTAACCCAAACGAGTGGTGCATCTTTATTGACAACTCATCCAGAAGCCTCAAAGCTGTACTGCTCCATAATGGGAACAAGTACCGATCTCTTCCCCTGTCTCACTTGGTGCACCTCAAAGAAGAATAAAACAGAGGCAAGACCTTACTAGATGCCTTGAAATATGATCAGAACAGTTGGGAAGTCATCGGAGACTTCAAAATGGTGATATGCTTGATGGGTCTACAAGGCAATTTGCCAGGTTTCCATGCTATCTTTGCCTTTGGGACAGCAGGGACACTGCAGTGCACTACCACAGGCGGGACTGGCCACAGCAGACCGAACTCTCTGTGGGGATGAACAATGTGCACAAAAGACCGAATTCACTGTGAGGAAGAACAACATCAAGTGGGAGCCACTGGCGGACCCCAGGAATTAGGCCTTATGAAACAATTTGTCACAGCTCTAGATAAGGAGTCTGCAGCCTTCAAATACCTTCAAGACTTCTTCCCTAAGCTGTCTCAAGCAAATGTCAAAGTCAGTGTCTTTACCAGACCACAGATAAAGATCCTGGAGAGCAGGGAATTCCCCAAGAAGCTCACTAGGAAGGAGAAAGCAGTTTGGTGCAGCTTTGTTGTAGTGGTTCGGGCTTCCTGGGCAATCATAAGGCTGAAAACTATGTGGAGCTGGTTGACACTGTGGAGAGGAAATTCAGCAAAATGGGCTGCAGGATGACCCTCAAAGTCCATAACTTGATGCTCATCTTGATAAATTCAAGGAGAACATGGGAGCGTATTCAGAGGAGTAAGGCGAGCACTTCCATCAGGATCTACTGGACTTTGAATGCCGCTACCAAGGAACATATAATGAGAACATGCTGGGAGATTCTATTTGGGGTCTGATTCGTGAAAGTGATTTACAGAATAATCATAAATCTTGAAAAACTACTCACTTCTAAATCTTTCGTGATTACTTTTGTTTAACATTTGTGTAAGTACATGATAATTCTGATTCATGTTTTCCTGACTTTAAGGGAATAAAAAAAGTGCAAATTCACCTCTTGTCCAATTGGAAAAAAGGTAAATTTCAAAATATTACTGTCCTTCCTCTTCAACTGAAGGGTTTTTCTTTTTCCTGTGTCTTATACAACACAGAGTTTATAGTCTTTGTTACAAAATTAGTTTGGCAGACTTTCTTTCCTCTGATGAGAGAGCTGTAGCTTTTGAAGAGGGTCTACTATTTGAATTTGTTTCATTATGATCAGAGTACAGTGTGCCTGGGTCAGTGATGTCAAAGATAAAAAGTCTGCATTTATTGTAAAGAACAGATTTAGTGTGTTATTTCTTCTGGTTGATTCTGTTATTTGTAGACTAAGGAAGAATCATACAGTTCAACTACTTCCCTTTTGTTGCAACTACTTATCTGAGCTGTTTTTGAAGTCAGTTACAATTCTATTCCTTATGTTTCAATCTCAAGTGCTTAGGAATAAATGAATACTTACTATGAATGTACCTGGTGAAGTCAACACTATAAGTCAACAGATTTTTAGGACAGCTTTGCTTCCCACCTTTGTGGAGTGGCATGATGTGG
>JAUUDZ010046473.1:0-10597 GCA_032361705.1 Panulirus versicolor | reverse complement strand
AGGCAGCAGTGTGTCACTCACTACTAATATGGCTGTTAACCACACGATGAATCGTACGGATGGCAGTATGCTACTGACCACTAAATGAGAAGTCCACGTCTGACCAAACAGCCTCAAGATCACTTTCTTCCACTTCTCCCTGAAAAATATACACAAAGAAATTCCTATAAGCACAATACAACTATATGTACACATTCCTCTACCACTTTTGTGCCAAATATTCTACTTTCATTTCTAAAGAAGTGCAACCTGTGTCACATCTTCCCAGAATACTTTCATTGTTGTGCACCTCAGCTCATTCCAGTGAAAAAGATTCAGTAAAAATGTAAAAAACTGTTTTCACTAAATACTACTAGTTTATTGACAACATATGAAGCATATGTTTACCATATGTACTATTTTCTATGTATAGCAAATAGTAAAATCTTCCCCAAAGATGCCTGTAATAACCTGTCTGCATGTTTTCCTTCTCAAAGAGTCAATAGCAACATTATCTGTAATTTTACATAAGAATTCTACATAATGATCTATCAATCACCAACTCTTGGATTTGTTATGAAGAAAGACTAGAATGAGGGCTGCCTAAGTGAAGTATCCACAAGTAGGAGAGCAAAGCATAAAAACAGAAAAGAAACTTTTCTGAAAAACAGTGCAGAGTTAAAATTCAAGTGCCAAGCTGATCATTACACTGTTTCCATATGAATGCTGCTTATCAAAAGTCCTATACATGCCCCATTCAAAAGCCAACTCAGGAGAAAAAATTAGGGAGAGAAAGAAAGTACAAATTAATTGGGTCTGCAGGGGTTTGTAGATTTTGAAGATAAAAAAGTTACAGGAACAGGGAAAGATGAAAGGAGGAAGAGAATTCCACAGTTTAGCTGTTCAAGGGAAAAATGTATCACAATGGTCAATCCTCTACTGGCTGATGTCTACGGAGGAACTATGGGAAGCATTAGCCAGACACATGCCTAGGGTACAAGAATTGAAGGCCAGGACATAATCCTTAGGTTACAAGCCTTAAGGGTCAGGGCACATACCTATGGTACAAGCCTTGAGGGCCAGGAGACAAGCATATAGCTCACAAAAACAAAATCCCAAATACATGGAAACCTGCCTAAACAGTACCTATCCTACTACCCTCCAATCCATCCAACTCTCCTTTCTCCAGTTGCCATATAACAATGCAATCAGTAATATTCATATCCCTTGAAAAACTTGTATACAACAGTCTACCAAAATATCCCACTCTGAACCACACAGCACACACACACCATGATCATTTATACATAACAATCTAGATGGTTTCATCCATCCAAAATCACCATACAACATGGTGACTGAGGCAACAAATATCAAAGTAGAATTTGACACCATCATGAAGAATCCTTCACAAAATATATTTGATATTTCAAGATCATTCACATTATAATTATTCACTGGATGTCATCCCAAGAAACATCAATGATCATTTTACACTATCATTTCAGGAACAGAGGCTATTCATTATGTCATATTCCAAATTTGAATATTCTCATACAAGTTCGTAAATAACAAAAAACATAGTAAAAATTGTATTTAAAGTCAAAACACTCTTCAGTTTCCTGAAAGATCATAGTATAAAGACCTGATGATGTGCCTAATTCAATGTAGTGAGTTACAGCACTTTAGGGTAAACATCTCACCTCTGAATCAGCTATATCTTCCACCTCCATGTCATAAGGAGGAGCCTCGACTGTGTCTGGTGCAGCCTCCATTTTTTGCATTCCTTCCAGTGCTCGTGTATTACTAGGTTCATGACTGTTGGAATTAATGTAAATCTTTATGAATTTCTTTATTTCTAATGTGTCCACAGTACCTAGTTGAGTCTGTATATCTTTAAATTAATGATTCTAGATAAAACACCCTCATTCTTAGTAATCACATACTCTAACATATCTCAATACAATATTGGTCTTTATACTGACACAATTTCTTCACTTTCCTAAGATGAAACTTAATCAGCAGAATGACATTGAAACTGTCCTTACTTGAGAGCAATCCCAAAATGGTGTGCAGCCTTTTCCTCATCATGTACATGTGAGAAAAAGTCTGCTAGCATTTGATGAAGGCGACTTGTAGACTGCACTGCAACCTGTTTACGTAATAATTCTATTGCAGCTTCATAACGCATATCCTAAAAAATGATAAGAAACTGAACTATAGTAGAGTTTAATATAAATGTGGCATCAGTATAAGCATGCATCGTGTCATAATCTATGTATCCAATGCACTTACTACTACCTTAGGCACAAAGGAAATCATTTAACTATTAATATTTTCTTGTAACACAGAGCACTCTACAATCATGCACTTTTTGAATTATGACTCTTAAATTTTCAAAATCTTACCTGTTCATATAATTCACAAAGAAGATAAACAGCTGGGAGGTGGTATGGATCTTCTTTTAGAGCCTTTTCTAAGAGACTCTTTCCTTTACTTACCGTCAAGGAGTCTTTCAGTAAAACGGATGCATACAACTGAAAAAAATAAAGGTTTTGAAAATAGAAAAACATTTTCTCTCTGAGTTGATTCTTGCAAGCAAGAGAGATTCTCTAAATTGTCTCTTCAACAATCTGGGTCAAGACCTTCCAACCCTTAGTATTTCCAGTGAAGAAGTACTGGCATTCCCCTTCCTCTGCTAACCATTCATCCACAGGTAAGGTGACTCACTCGTTTCAAGCCCACCTTTGGCCAATCAGCAACTAACACTGAGATTATATCATTGACCCAATCACTTCCAGCTGTTCAGCAGCTTGCAATCCACAAACTGCAAGCATTAATCCAAAAACAGTCATAGCAGGTACAGAGAACAGATTTTCCAAAAAGAGACTGGAAGTTAGGACAGACTATGAAAATATTCTCACAGGATACAGCCTTAGAGAGAAAAGTCTAATTT
Source organism: Panulirus versicolor (assembly GCA_032361705.1). Taxonomy (NCBI): domain Eukaryota; kingdom Metazoa; phylum Arthropoda; class Malacostraca; order Decapoda; family Palinuridae; genus Panulirus; species Panulirus versicolor. The sequence continues at coordinate 7,662 of JAUUDZ010046473.1, read as the reverse complement.
TCATACATCTGGGATCCTCTCATACATCCAGGATACTTTCGTACATCCGGAATACTCTCTTGCAGCCAGAAAAATTTCTCTCATACATTCTTGATATTCTCTTACATTCAGCGTACTCTCATACCTCTGGGATACTCACATACATCCTTAATACTCTCCTACAGCTAGCATCTTCTCATATCCACGAGACTCTTGTATATCCAGGATAGACTCGTACATCTTGGATGCTTTCTTACGCCTGGGATACTCAAGCATCTGGGATACTCTCATACATCCATGATACTCTCTTACATCCAGTATACTTTTGCACATCCAGGATAATCTGTTACATCCGGGATACTCTAGTAAATCTGGGATAATCTCTTATGTCCGGGATTCTCTTGTACAGCTGGAACACTCTCTTAAATCCATGACTATCTGCTGGCCTTACTTGCTAACATGGGAAATAGAAAATGTGTATAAAAAATTATAACATAATAATAATGATAATAATAATAATAATAATAATAATAATAATAATAATAATTACCATAGTAATAATAATATGTAAAAGTATGAAGAAAAAGAAGACTATATGAAAAATGCAGTGAGTGATAAGGAATGTTACAGATACTGGAAGATGGACATAAACAAATGAAAGTGGGCAAATGAATGGTGAAACACTATTCCCTCAAGCTACTGTGGCATCACATCACATAGGGAGTGGAGTTAACTATCTGACGAGTGAAATGAAAGTGATGGAATAAATGAGAAACTAACAATTCAGTATCCATACATACAAATGAATGTACCCAGAGATGGAGTGGGTATGTATGATGAAAATTAAACACTTATCAGTTGCTATTACAAAATTTTCACTAAGTAACCAACTGGGTGTTTTGTAGGACAGTCTTATAACTCTAAAAGCAACAATGAAAAGATTTTCCATGATACTTAAGTTTTCCCTGAATAACAACAATGCAATCAAGTGATGTGGGGCCATATGTAGCTTCTCGTTTACTTTTGAGGAGGGGAAAGTTCGTCTTTGCTCCAACAATTTTTTGTACTTGTAAGAGCAAAATATGTGATCAAATAATTACTAAACAAGCTGAGCTAACAAGAGGATAGCACCCACTGACTCACTTATATCAAAAAATATAACAAAAGACATATGATTACAATTTTCACGTTCTGTAATCAAAAAATGTCAATTCCGATAAATTCTTTAAAAAGGTGGGAATCGAGCTCTATGCAGAGAATGAAATCAAGGAAAAAGTTTGAAAAGTCGTGAAGAAATGCTTCTAATTAAGAGTGTCGGAAAAATAAAACAATAAAGAAGCAAGGAAACAAAAAGTTCATACAGTAATAAAAAGTTGTTTAGTGTGAATGTTAATAAAAACGAGAGTTTAAGGAACTGGACCAAATATGTACATCTCACTCCCTCCCAACAATACACAAAAAGGTAATCACTGTATAAGTTGAATACTCTATTCTAGAATGAATTAATCCCTCTCATCAGCTATATCAATCAGCATAAAAGTAAATTGTGAAATAAAATGTTAGGCCAACCATATACCAAGCTTAAGCTATATCACTCAAGAAAATATCAACAAAGAGAGACTTACAGTTAGGGCTCTTGGAGTCTGACCAAGCAACTTGCAAGCATTGCTGGCTATTGTCACTGCTTCTCTGGATCGATGCATTGCTAGGTAACAATCTACTAACCCCTAAAAAGAAATGAAACAGGTGTAACATACAATATCCACTTCACAAAAACTTTATATCTGAAAAGCGTACAGAAGGTTTCAGCCAACAAATATCACCAAATAATGAATGATCATCCATTCATTCCTTACTTTGTGTGGTTCAAAACGATGAGGTGCTATCTGCATGGCTTCTCTGAAGTGCATGACAGCTTCTTGCAGCTTCTTCAACTCTAGAAGAAGTGTGCCCTTAAGAAGAAGACCTTCAACACTACGAGGATTGATGGAACATGCCTGCAATATATTTTGAAATAATGAGTACCTGATAGAAAATACATAGATACACAGTCATCCAGACAGTAAGAAGAACAATATTCCTATCATTCTTAAGATTCTAGAAGGTCTACAAATCATGAAGCCTAATATGTTCCAGTAAGGGGAAGGTGCACAATGTCAAGGGTCCCCTGAGTGATTTATAAACTGGACAGTAAATTTGAGTATGCAAATGTTAGGAGACAAAATTCTCTAAGAAAAGACAAGAGATAGAGGTGAGAGAGAGAGATCCACAAGAGAACAAATGTTTGAAGAAGTTATGGGAAAACCTTAAACAACAAGCTATAAGTTAATTAACAGTACTTGAATAAGGGTTAAAGAAATTGAGGAATCATCAAGGATCATGAAGGGTGTCATGAAAGAGGAACTATAGAATCTGAGACTTATAATCTCTGATTATAAATAAAAATTCAATTCAATGGCTAGGATCTACGAGATATATAACCAGAGGAGAGAATGAAAATCCACTAAAAACCAATTAATTTCTGATGGCTCTGTTCTAGATATCCTAAAGGCTATACAGTTAGAGTAAAGTACTAAAACCAATACCATGTTTCTTATTTTTCCCAATAACCCAGGTTTTGTGCCATTCCTTCATTTCATGCCAGCTGACTTGAAACTGGAGGCATGTAACATGGTTCTATATGTCTAGAAACCATTCTTATTTTCTTTTTCTATATCTTTAAAGGATTAAATGGGTCAAAAATGATCATTTTGAGCTGTGGTTCCTTACAGTGTAATCAACTGAAATGAAATGCTGCAAACAAATAACTTATCACAAACCTCATAATGCAACTATACTTGTATCTGAGTCATTTTTACTCATCTATAGGGGGTCTCACTTCAGTAAAAGACAAATTATCCTTGCCATTACTTGACCATATTCAAGTTAAATTCACGGAACTGGAACCAAGATATCTTTCTATAGGTGCCCATACTATGTACATTTCAAATTTGTGGTTCCCATTATTTTTGGCAATCATTTTGGCGTCAAAACGTGGAAAAACGGGGGAAGAAAGTTTGGAACACTATCTGACCAAATATCAGCAGGTCTTCATAAAATTTTTGACTATTTTACCCTACTTTTGGAATAAGTTACCAAAAATTACAGTTACCTGCATATAAACCATCTTTTTCAACCAATGTTGGTCAAGTTTACTAAGTTTAATGCCTCCAAGACCCAGTTTCTACCCATCTCTCTCATGAAAACTCCTCATAACTCTCATCTCTCCTTTGACAGTTTTGTAATTCCATCTCTTGACTCAGTGAACATACTTAGTTTTACTGTAACATCTACTCTTTCTTGGAAACCCAAAACTTCAAAAATAGCTAAGTCTGCCTCTAAGAAACTGGGAGTCCTGTTTATATGTTAAATTTTTTTTCTTCAGAACATTTCCTCCATTTATACAAAGGCTCAATTCGTTCTTGTGTGTCGTACTGCTCTCACATATGGAATGGTTCTAGCTCTGCATCATTACTTGAGAGAACTGAGTCGAAAGAGGTTCAACTCATAAATTCTCCCAGGCTAACTTCAAAACTTGACCCTCTTGCCCTACACCACAATGTTGGTTCACTTTCCCTCTTCTATAGGTATTACTTTGGTTTTTACTCACAACAGCTGGCTGCTTGCATGCCCCCACCACTATCCAGATAACAATACTCGGCAAGCTGCTACATCATATAATTACCTTGTGGCCACTGGCAACTCAATAGTGAGTTGTTTGATAACTGTCTCTTTCCCTATACCTCAAAGCTTTGGAACCCTCAACCATCTCATGTTTTTCCCAGTAACTATGACCAGGCATAAGACAGGTTTTTCACTTCCTCCAAAATTCGTAAATACTTTTCCTTGTGTTTTCTTTTTCCTTTCATAATCCTCTCTGTACTTCAATTAAGGCCTCGCCTTGATGTGGACTTTTGTCCACTTCAATATAAAAAAAAAAAAAGTACCTTACACATCCTCTAAGTGATTTTTGTAAGCCTTTACTCAAAGATACTTAAGGTACATATATTAAAAGACATACCGCATTTGCTTACAAATATCAGCCTTTTTAGTGCACTTAAATTCTTCTCCACTCAAATTTATATCATAATATAGCAATCAATCTCTTTCAGGAACAAACATTTTTCCTTCACTTCCATTCATCTTCAACACTAGTAAATATATGTGTTACCTGTATGTTCCAAAATAAAGTTGTTCACAGGGCACCAAAATCAACATTACCATACCTTGTGAGCAAAATAGATGGCTTTTGTTGTACGTTTGCTGAGTTGGCAGTAGTACCCCATTGTTATCCATGGTTGAGGTGCTGTATCTGTCACTGCTGTTGTTGCCATGGCTAACTCTTCCAATTCACGATTTCTCTTATCTGCAGCAAACAGGCAAGCCAGCAAGTCTGAACCACGGAGGTTTAAATGATTTACTGTATGTGCCTGGAAAAGAAAATAATGTGAAAGGCACACAAAGAGAACTATTCCCTCTGATGAAGATTCTTTTACATATACTTCCAGCACAAGGCATTAGTAACTAAAAATATCTCTGACCCAATAGCTTATCAGCAAGGAACACATACATAGTAAGAAAGTATGTGGTTAAACAATTATCCAGGGAATGGGCCACATAAATAGTAAGAATATATATGGTTTCAGAAATATCCATAATATATGGAGGTGTTAAAGATTTCTTGGTAGGCAGACATAGCGAGATTCATCAATATCAGGTACTGCTAAAATGCTGCAGAACACATATTATATGCAAGACATGAAGATATGTGAGATCAATGGGATAAAGGTGGCAGTTGAATCTTTACCTTTTAGATGCGACATAAAAAATGCTTCACTTTACTTTTATAATTTTACAAACTTAATAATAATTAGAGACACATGTGGCCAAATCTCCAACCAATTCAGATGAGAACAAAGAAGAAAAAAATTTCAACTTAAAATTGGCATTTTAAAAATGCTACTCCACACCTACATTATAAGCTACAGTTATAATCTTTTGTTATTCAGTACCATAATCTTTTACTTTTAACTTTGCCATATATTGTTGCAATATTGCATGCCCTAATAAAAAATACATCTTTATACATTGTGCTTTGAAACATGCTAAAAAACATTTAAAAAACAAAAATCCTTGAAAAAATCTAGAAGTAAAAACTGAGGGTAAAACTTTAAATGATAATCATAAAAATGAAAAAAAAAAATCCAGCAATAAAAAAAGAGGATGTTTCAGCATTTAAAAAGAGAAATACACAAATTTGTGAAGGGGCTTATACATAGTGCTCTGCTCTGCCAGCAGGTTCTCTGGCCAGCTAGACTTGCATTCATCCACACTGCACATATTTGGTTATCTAGTTAAAGAGACCAAGGTATGCTGAAATGGTTTAGAAAAGTGGACAGCACAAATGAAAAAAGACTGACATAGTGGATCCTGTGGCTGAAGTGATAGGAGTAGGTGGAAAGGGAAGACTAAGAAGGAAACAGAAAGATGGAGTGAGAGACTTTCAGATTCTGTTGCCTGAAGACTCAGAAGAGCAGGAGGCTTGTATGGGATAGAAAAATGAGGCAATGTGGTATATGGGGCTGACATACTGTCAAAGGACTTGGATCTGTGCATATGTAGCAGTCTGGATGGGTGATTTGGGAAAATTTGAAGGCATAGTTGTCCTGATGGTGCTGTATAGATGAGAAAGTACAAAGCAGGGTGCATATGTTGGATATGAAATACATGACAATAAAGTATCATGAGGAGGATTGATTGTTAAATACGAAAAGGATGAGAGGTGTGGAAATAAGAATAATATGGTTTAGAGAGTTGAAGGAGGTTTACAGAAATGGTCTGGACATTTGGAGAGAATGAGTGAGGAGAGAGGTTGATAAAAGTGAAGGGGACAAGAAGACCAAACTGGAGATAAAAGGATGGAGCGAGAGATTTTGAACACCCTGGGCCTGAACATGCAGAAGGGTGTAAAGCATGCATAGGAGAGAGTGAATTTGAGATATGTGGTATACAGGGGTCAATGTACTGTCAGTGGACTGAAACAGGGAATATGAAGCAGGCAGGGGAAACCAAGGGAAGGTCAGTGGAGACTAGATGGTGGATAGGGGACTGTGGTCTCAGTACATTAAACATAGAGCAAGAAAATAGATGAGGGAGTGAGGCTTATTTGTCTGTTCCTTGCACTATTTCGCTAATGTGGTAAATGGCAAACAAGTATGAAAGAAAAAACTATATATACACATTCTTTTTATTCACATTTGCCATTTCCTGCATATGCAAGGTAGCATCAAGAACAGATGACTAAGGATTAGAGGAAAAATCCTCATTTGGCCACCTCTGTTCCTTCTTTCGGTAAAGTAAACAAGAGGAGAATTTCCTTCCCTTTTAGTTGCCTTCTACACTTCTATGACATGCAGGTAATATGTGGTTGTTTAATTTGTCTATGTATGGGGTGGTTAGGGAGGTAAATGCAAGAGTTTTGAAGAGAGGGGCGAGTCTACAGTCTGTTGGGGATGAGAGGGCCTGGGAAGTGAGTCAGTTGTTGTTCACCAATGATGCAGCTCTGGTGGCTGATTCGAGTGAGAAACTGCAGAAGTTGGTGACTCAGTCTGCAAAAGTGTGTGAAAGGAGAAAGTTGAGAGTAAATGTAAATAAGAAAAAGGTTATTAGATTCAGTAAGGTTGAAGTCGGGATGTAAGTTTGAATGGAGAAAAATTGGAGGAAGTGAAGCGCTTTAGATATTTGGGAGTGGACTTAGCAGCGAATGGAACCATGGAAGTGGAAGCGAGTCACAGGGTGGGGGAGGAGGCAAAGATTCTGGGAGCAATGAAGAATGTGTGGAAGGAGAGAATATTTCAGTTTGTCAGAAGCCACTGATACCTCAACTTACCCTCTGAAGCATGGTGAGAGCATTCTTGGAGTCTCCAGCCAGATAATAAGTTTCACCTAGTGTAGCTAGGATGTCAACGTTTCGACTGAGAGCTGAGTTTTCTTCCAACTGCTTAAAGGAACTGATAGCACTTGGATAATCACGACTATGTAAGTATGCATGACCTTTGACCCACAAGGATAACCTGTAAGGATAAAATCAGTGCTTACTAAATTCTATAATTACAACCATATATAAAAAAAGAAGTCTTCTTCATGCAAAAGTCTTCAAGAGAAAATCTTGCCTAGCTGAAGTGGAATACACATCAACATTCTCAGTTCTTTGGTGTCAATCCCCCTGACCTGCCCACGGTGTTCTAACTGTGCAATGTAATGATGCATGCATGACATTGCTACTGAGGTGTTAGGGTGTTATGATGTGATCATGAGGTTGTCTGCATACAAACGGACCTTCACACTGAGGTTTGCCTGATGTGTATGGACACATGGAGAGGATGAGAGAGAAATGGTTGACAAAGAGGTTATACATGTGTGAAGCGACTGGTGCCTGAACATACATGAGGGTGAAAGGTGTGCAAGGAAATGAGTGAATTGGAACAATGTGGTATACCGGGGTCAACGTGCTGTCAATGGACTGGACCAGGGCATGTAAAATGTCTGGGGTAATAAATTATATATAAATAAATATTATTTATTATTTTATTTTGCTTTGTAGCTGTCTCCCATGTTAGCGAGGTAGCACAAGGAAACAGATGA